>JAGFMF010011702.1:1613978-1679389 GCA_019455555.1 Galemys pyrenaicus | reverse complement strand
CACAAGGGACTGAGGTGATGGTGCACGGGTGAAATGGTGGTGGGTACCCCCTGGGGACTACAAATGATGTCAAATATAACTAATAAAAAAAAAATTTAATTTTAAAGTCTACATTTTGAAATATAAAATATCTAGTTTTGATGAAGATAATTACTTCATTTATCAAGCTCTCTATTTACCACTACCTGCCAAATTCCTAATTTTTCATCAGCAACTAAAGAATATCAAAAATAAATAGATTCAATGGACCTGATGATAATCACCAAAAAAGTGATGACAACATAAATGTCCCCAAATAGAGAATAGGTTAAATAAATTATGGTATATTCGGAAAAAAATGATTCGGTCAGTAATTGAAAGCATTATCTAAAAGAATAGTTAATGATATCACTTAATATTTTCAGCACTGAGTTACATTTTTCTAATTTTTCTATTAAACTTATACATGAATCATTAAAAAATATAAATCTGTAAACTGATAATTATATTGAACAGCTATGAAAGCTATGCAGCTTTTATGCAATGAACCATGGCTACAAAAGAAGTAAAATTGATGATCAATACATAGTCCATCTAAAATACAGGATCCAGACTTCACTCAGCAAAAGCATTAGATAAATGGATCACAAAAGTAAAAGTAATAGAGGAACTATTATGATAGATTTGAGAGCACAATTCTGAGTTTAGATTTCAGAACAGGACAGCTTTGCCAATTAAGCACAGCTGGGACCCATGCTGAAGTCCACTATGTTTAATTTCTTTTAAAAAGCAAAGAAGAAATTAATTTCCAGGTCAAAAACTAACTTTATGCCAATATTTTTGTGAAATATAATTGTGGTGTGTGTGTTTGTGTGAGTGTGTGTGTGTGTGTTGGATGTAAGATTTCACAAAAGCAAAAAGTCTAAATTCAATGAGCATCATATTATTGTCCTGGTGAAATGGTTTGCTAAAATGTTACAGTAACAACTGAAGGGGAACGTATACTTAAATACAATGTTGTAAACCAACATTACTTCAACATTTTTAAAATGACCAACCAAAGAATCATTTTTAAGAAAACAATTATAGAGAAACAGATGAGAAATCATCTAAGCCCAGCAATACTATGTATGAATATATTGTTGCAAATTAGGAATAAGAAACAAAACAGAGAATGGCTATACATGTCGTAAATGGTAAAAGAAGTAGAGTATCTTGACAAAGATAAGAGACTTGACAAGTTTTTCTAACACTCATTATGGGTCTAAATGTGATTTGTGGTTAAGGAGGGTGAGTTCTCCATGGTTATGCCACAGGCTTTGTACTTCAATCTTCCTTGTTCCACTTGGATGAAGATAATGCTTTTAAAATTTTCATAATGCACAAAGCTGGAACAAATTACTATGCTGATTGACAGAATTATGTTAAAATTTTTTCAGAAAGTAAAATTGTGAAATTAAACAATTACAGATCTAACATTCAATAAATTATTTACAGAAGTATACAATGGAGAAATGTGACTTCAAAGGTTATATGAAGGAGACAATGGGTGGGTGGTTGACTCTAACACCAAAATGAGTAAGCCACTGCTGCCAAAACAAGCAAACTAGTATTATCTCAGATTTAAAATTTGATGGAAATATTATCTCTAAATCAAATAAAATAATTGTGTTCAATTTGCAAATATCATTTTTAAAGTGAGGTTGATTTATTGTGATAAAAGCACAAGTGATAGCCAGGTTGACAAATGGTCTAGGAACCACTATGTAACCCAAAGAATATGAGGATGTTTGACCTGAAGAAGAAAAGTTTGTATACAGATATCTGTGTTTTGCAGAAGGAGGGTACAACAGCTGACTCTCAATGTTTGATGTTACATTAGCATGTAAAATAAGAATTATACTTATTTGAATAATTTGTGAAAGCAATTAAAATCAAAGGTCAAATATTACAGAAAAAATGTTTTCACTATAAGTATATGTAAGAGATTTTTTTTCACAATTAGAGCTGTTCAGTAATATAATAATATTCTTACAAAAGAAGTGAGCTATTTGGCATTACAAATATTCAAGTACAAATTGGAAGATTATTAACAGTACTATAAAAGTTATTCTTATAATGGATATACAGTAGACTATAATATTCTCTGATATTCTTTCAGAGAAAAATGATATATTGAAAAAAGTCAAATGCAAAAGATTTAGTAAAGAAAATGGCAAGAGTGTGAATTGACTAGTTATGGCAATGCAAAGGATAAAACAAATAATCATAGCAAATATGCTATATACTACACAAGATGGGCTAAGATAGAAGTTCTAACTTGTGATTTCCCCATCACACATCCTGCCTGACCTCATCTTTTGTAATCCACCCAGTTCAGCTCTTTGCAGAGATAAACCCAATGCAGCTACACCAAGGAATCATCATATTTCTCTATTAATGAATAAATTCCCCTGCCTTCTCTTCATCTATTTCTTCCATGGACTATCAGAAGCACCAAAAACACAGCCAGAGTATATCAGCAGATTAATTTCATGAGCAATCAATTCTTCAAAATCAAATTCTCTCAGCTCAAGATGAAGATAAGCAGACAATACCAAAAGGAAATTTATGAGAATTATTATTCTGAAATGTGGTGAATATTAATAAGTAATTGCCTTTGTGATGGTCAAAATAAATATATGATGTCAAAATGCAATTTCCTAATAAGAAACAACTGGAGAAAACTGCAACTTTTATTGATACCTTATTTAGAGAAATGTGGACTAAGTATAGATGATTACAGAAAGAAGTCAAAATAGAATAAAGCAAAATGAAAAGCAGCTTGAGACTTTTCAACCATGAAGTGTAAGCCTGAATGATCAAATTTTATTTGTTCTTGTGCAGTTTATATTAGCATTTTATTATGCAAAGCTGTAAATTTAATTTTACAGTGAAAATAAATTTGGTTTCTTTAAACTTGTTTCCTTCTCGGTAAAATAAGAAATTTGAACTACAAAAGTTCTATCACTCTTTTCAATTCTAAAATTCAACGATTAATAGATGATATTTACTATTTACTATAACCACAAAAGGAGACTTATTTTGAGAGATCTTGTTCACATACTCTCAAACCACTTTTAGACACTCATTAGCAAGCAAGAGTGGAAATAACGGAAGCTATTATTTCCCAACAACCATCAGTATGCAAGTCTTAAAGAAATGACAGAAGCAAAGAGTCTCAATTATTAGAAGCATGGTTTTCATATCAATAAGTTGCGGGTACATAATAGAATGTTTATGAACTTAGAAATGCTATCATTCCTCATGGAATTAATTTATTGTAAAAGGAGCTTTCACATCTGATATATGTTATTTCCTGGCTACCTTTCTGGGAAACAAAGAACATTATCATGGACCTTGATGGTGATTATGAAGTTGGGGTGACACTTATTCTTGTTAATTTCACATTGCAATAGAATATACTCCTAGAAAATGGAATGGAAAAAATGAAACTAAAACTGGATCCTGTTCCTCACAAATATATACTTTACCCTTTTAATTATTTCAGCATATTTAGCATACAAAGCCTGCCTATTCAGTTCCATAAACTTCCTACACTAGTTGAAGAAGCACTAGGGTGAAATTCTAAAGGTGAAACACAGGAGTGAACTTTTTGGCTTAAGGCCGGTCATATTTTGTTGTTGTGAATTCACAGAATGAAAGATAAGAGCCTGTGAAAGTGTCTAAAAATAACCCAATGATACAAGATCTTCAAAGAAGAGAAAGATACAGTTAAAGATGGTGCAGAGATTCTCAATAGGCTTCAAAATACATCTTAAATGTAATAATTCAAATGTCTCTGAGAGAACCTGATTAACAATGAACAAATATCCCTATCACTATCTTTACCAGGCTTGAATGATGATTCAATTATTTACATCATTTCATGTAATAAATAAATAAGAGATTGTAAAGGACAGCTTTGGATTAATTGGACTATTACAGCATAAGAAATCTGTTGCAGAGTAAATGACTGACAAGCATTAGTTTCCCTGGGAAAGTATCCTTCTGAAACATTTTCCTTGGGTGTTTATATAAAAGGCAAGGACTATTTGTGAAGACATTATATTTCTGATAAACCATAAATTAAGACAGAATGCTCTGTAATTTCCTTCTGAGCTTGTCTGGCCCTATGATATTTGAAATAATCAAAATTTCAAAATACTTTTTAGTAAAAATACTCTCATTATGATGAGTGGTGGCAAACACATATTGTAGAGAAAAAAAATTAGGTTTGATGTTTAAATAGTCACAAAAGTTGTCCCACACCAAATAGCGGTTCTCAAACTTTATAAGCATAAGAATTACTCAGAGAGCTTGTAAAAATAGTGATATTCCATGCTGCAAATCCTCTTCCCTTTCAGCAGGAAGTGTTCAATTGTAGCTTTCATTTTGGTTTTTAGAAGCTGATTCTATTCTCAGACTTTACTTGTAGAAACAATGTCTTACAATGTGTGGCTGCTTTTCAATGAACTTCATCTGTTAAAATGGAAGACGTGATATCTTAGTGTCAATGAGCTTGTCTAAATGGTTTTCAAATGCAATGGCATGCTAGTTCTGCATTGGACAGATTTTCATAATTGAGTGGCTTGGGTGGGGACCTGATATAACTATTCTGAATGTGATTGATGCCACAGCTGATAAAGCTGAACTGTACTCACTAATGTGCTATGCTCTGGAAGGTTCTTTATGCTGGAGGCTGGGACTGGTGCCCAGACACTGTGATTATAATGAAGATAGGCATGGTCCTTTAATGGTTTCCACCCTTACCCCAAATGCTGAAAAATGGTTAGCATTGAGTATTTTTATATATAGAAGAATAAGACATACTGAGTCAGAAATTTCTATTCCCTTGTATTCTAGTGACAGTGTTCTAATATAATTTCCTTTCTAATGTTCTATTAAAATGATTGATGTCAAATTAAACCTCTGGAATGGTGACTGATCATGTGAAAAAGTGACAGTTGGCCAGGATGCTATTATTAACAGTTTGCATTCTGACTGACTTAACAAAACCCCACTACATTCAGTGTTGTGTGTACATTTATCCCAATTTGCATATTTAAAAATGTTTTTTAATGAATAAGCTGGCTCATGACAGCTGTTGCTTGATTACCTTTTTCAAAATCTTATTTGTAAACAAGGCTGAGCTATCCAGTAACCAAAGGGTTGTCATAGATCACTTTGCTGAATTTTAACTGATCCAGGATTTTTTTTTTTAAGAGATAACCCTTTTTTGGAAAATCATTCATTATGTTCATTTACTATCCATATACTGGTTGCGCTGTTAAAATCATGTCCTCCAGAATGGGGAGACGGAAAATCAAAAAGAGAAATCAAATATGCCAAATTTTGCAGAGTAAAAAACATCATTATATACAAACCCGATACATTTCATAACCTGAGTGGCATTTCTTAGACCTACCAGCACACTGGCAAGCTCTGGAAATCAAATGATCCAGGCTATCAGCATACCAAAACACCTGAACGCTGTGTCTAAAATTAGACTATTGAAATTCTCCCTGGATGTCACTTTCTTTTATTACAAACACATTTTTTTCTCATCATCAAAGCTGTTTTAAATGAGTAAAGAGTGCCACCAAGCGGCAGCATACCATATTCCCAAATCAACTGTTTTAAGAAAAAAAAGATAAACTTTATCTGTATTAATTATAGTCACATCATTAAGGGAAACAGTTTATCTGTATGATTTAGAATTTATGCTTCAAACGCCCAAGTCATATTTCAGTAAAAATCATGTTTCTGGATTGGATTGATGAACAAATCTATGATAAAATTTTTAGACATATTCTATATGCAATTGTTTTTTTAAAAGAAATATTAATAAGAACCCAATTTCCAAATCCTGTCAGATATATAATTACTATTGGTATGAAAACCTACATATTTTCCAGATGAAAATTTTCTTTCAAAGTATAATCAATTCTGTTCAGAAATGTCAAGTATATAGGTTGAAAACAAAGATATAAGTAGCATATTATCCTAGAAATTTGACCTCTACCCCTAGTTTCATATTGAGGAAAAGTAAGATATTCCCATTACTTCGTTTACATTTTTAAGGAATTATGCCATCTTATAAGAATAAAATGTATGAATATTCCCTTAAATTATTTTATTTTTGTGCTATTTTGATATCATATAGTCCCTCATTAAACAGCCATGTTCTGTAAACCTACCATTTCTACTGTGCCAAAATAGAATTCAAAAAAATGAGCATGACAGTCTCTGACTCACATTTATAACAAGCCGGGGCTCCTGTTTCTGATTTGCTCTCTTGAAAACTCCAAGCTCCCTACATTGAGACAATTTTATTTATAATGATGCATTATATTTATGAGAATTTTCTGAAGTTTTCCCAATGATTTTGCATTCATATTTCATTTACAACCACAAAGATTTGGACAACACTTATGAGAACTGTTCATTATTGTTCTTATCTATAGCATAGGCTACGGTTAAATGATTTACCTAAGATGTCATAGGAAGGTTGTTGCAAGATTATAATTACAATCTCCTGATTTCCTAAGCTGTGCCCTTTCTAGGAGGCCACCACTCTTTATGATGAATACATTAAAATTAGCATGATATTTCAAGGAGGTCATCATCACAGGAGGTCCTACATAATTATAGTGATGCTGACACTGCTTAAAATATTTCTGAAACTCTTGTCTCAATTGCCCTTATGGGGAACACAAGAAAAACTGTCTCATAACATATCAATTCAACATTGTTATTCAGTATCTATCCATAGTACTATTGCATGGCACTATACTAGATGAGATAGAGGTATGATGATGGTAAAAATGGGTAAGAAATTTACAACCTCGCAGGCACAATGTAAGACTTTTTTTTTTCCCCAAATGTTAACAGACTGTGTGGCCATCATACAGACATAATGCCTGCTATCCTTTATTGAATCTAAGATCTTGTTAAACACATTATTTTATGTTCCAGTAAGAAAGAAAAACACTGCACTGACAAAATGTAACAAGTTCCTTTCCAAGCATTTTTTTTATTTTACATGAAGAAAAAGAGCTGTTTTAGTCTTATTTTGACATTGATTTTCTTTAACATATTGTTCAATTATACACATAAAAAGGAAAATATAAGCAAAATAAATTGGTTAAGGCAATGACAACTATGTTGTCACAGCTGCTACCTGGTGGTTATTAACTGTAAAAACTCAGTAATTATTACATACACCACAATTTTTAAAATGTTAAAATGGGAGGGGGTGCATTTTAGAATCATTTCCTGCTATATTTCTAAAATAGGCATTTTAAATGGATCTGAAACAAATCCTGGGTGATTTAACTTATTTCCTTTTGTCTTTGGATGTTAAATGATCAGTCACTAAGAGAATGTGTTATAAAGAATGTGTTACAAAGAAATGTGATCATTGGCTTTATTTTTCACAAGTTTTGTGATATTTGAGCATGTTAGTAAACCTTTCTGTTTCAGAATACCTATCTATATAATGGGTAGTGATAATAACTACTGCTTAGCAAGTAAAGGACATAATGTACTTAACACATAGTCACAATCTCCAGTGATGGAATATATAGCATCATCTTTTAACTGGCTTTACTAAAGATCTCAGAACACACTTTCACCAGTATAAAAATTTAATTAATGTTCTGGGTTAAACATCATTCCAGCAGAGCTACTAATTGTCAAGAAGAAAAAATAAAGCTGAGAGAGAAATTTAGTTTCTGAATTCATCATATATCTACAATATTCAAATACTAAGATTTTACAAAAGGAAAGTTATTCTTAATATAATCATACCACCATAATTACAGAATTTCAAAATATTTTAACCATTAATACTATCAAATATTCTAACTAGACAGGAGGGGTACAGTTAAGAAATGAATAAAAATATCTGAAAATCTTCCTTTTCAGACAACATAGCTGCCAGAATCAGGACAACTTATATACTAATGAACACAGTTCAGGAAACACAAGTAAGAAAAAGAGTTTCAAGCCTGCTGCTTACAGTGAGCCTTTGGGTGAATGATGACTTAGCTGCTGCCTTGGCTTCCCCAGGACACCTCTGTAGCAGGTGGAACCAAGTCAAGCCCATAAATCAGACATAGCCTGCAGGTTGAGACTTGTTCTTAGAACATAAAGACAAATTTCAGAGACAACTTGTTACTCTTGACCTTCCCTAAGGCTGATGAGTCCAGAAATCCTTGTTTCTAAGTCACTTTCTAAATAGGAAAGGAAGCTTTACTTTGGGAATATTTGCTCACTTCATATGCCTGGCCACTATCATTATTCATTTTTTGTTGCAAACAGACAATAATAATGGAATAAAAACCTTACTATTTCTGAAAATATATACCTCAAAAGGGACCACTTTTAAGTCATTTTCATTTAAAAAGACAGGAGGGAAAAGACTTAATCCTATGGGCAAGAGTCAGAAAAATGGACAAATAAACAAATATTTGGAAAGGTGTATAGAATTTATTACCATTTCACCAGAGGGAGTAGATTTTTGTTTCATTATTCATAAGCCATGATTTTAGTTTAGTTTTCTTGCTTGCTAAATATCAAGAATGTTCTGAAGCCCCAGGCAAAAGACTTCAGTAAATGATGACTGAATTTCATGCATTGCATTATGGAAAAATAAAAATTTTAAATCATAAAACGTGAATAACAGTGTTCAGAGTTTCCCTTTTTGTGTCGAGCATTATAGCTATAGTTTCTTTGACGTCAGGAACTAGTCTTCGTGTATTTTGAATGCCCATGTGGCAAATTAATACAACATGAATTTTATGTTTAAAAACTGTTTTGGTTATGGCTGTGTTCCCAAAGGTGAAAATTGCTTAACCATTACTCTGGTATGAACCAGATTTTATAATTCAGTCAAAATGATAATAAAGCTGTTTTCAAGTTTCCAGTGGCCTTGACACTAAAATCATAATTCTTTGAAATACAAAGTCAGGTACAGAAATAATTGTTTCTTGGCCTCTCCCTCAAATAGTGCATCTTAAATGCCCTTTTAAACTTAGCCATAATGAGGAATGTTATCTGAAAAAGTTTAAGCAACTTAACATTACAGATTTAATACATAGTCTTAAACAGAAAACTTCCATCTAAAATTTTAAGTGAAGAAGCAAAAAGCTTGTATTAAAACTGCCCACTAGGCTATGTCAATCAGATCTAGTCTAACTACAAAAGAAAATTCTGCACATAAAAGAC
The DNA here is from genome assembly GCA_019455555.1 of Galemys pyrenaicus. NCBI lineage: Eukaryota > Metazoa > Chordata > Mammalia > Eulipotyphla > Talpidae > Galemys > Galemys pyrenaicus. Next base: position 1,670,140 of record JAGFMF010011702.1, on the reverse strand, counting down.
TATACATTCTAGCTTGAAGATGATTTGGCCATTGTGGCTGACACAGTACAACAGTATTCAAAATAGAAGATAAATAATACTTATGGAGGGCCTCTCTGGTGGTGCAGTGGGTTAAGCAAAGAACTATGAAGTAGACCACAGCCACTGCAGCACGAGTTCGATCCCTGCTGCCCGCCAGGGAGGGGACCCACATCATGCAGCAGACCTCTCCTGCTGCGCCTGCTGCTCCCCTCAGCAGTGTACTTATGTTCATCTGCCTGTTCTGCTCCCTGCTCTCTGTGGTGAATCCTCTCACCCCCCCCCACACCTCTGGCCTATACTCCAGTGTTTGTATGCATAAATAAATAAATCTTTAAAAAATAATAACAATACTTATGGAATACTACTCATAATTATGATATTCAAAAGGTTTTAAAACCTATAAGGTGTTCAGAGAAGAAAAGTACTGGTAAGAGAGAGGGTTACTTGAAAATACATGAAGGTCAATGAGGGCAAAATCCTTCAGGTTCATTGTTTTTTTCCAGGGTACCTTTGCCTGCCTGTAATTCATCTGAAGATCATTCTAAGGTTATTAGTTCTAGTAGAAATCTATCTATATCATTCTCACTGGCTCTGACAAAGGTCTGAAATTCACAAACTGCTCTTTTATTTCAAAATAAAACTACAAACTCTTTTGTTAAATCAGTCTTTAGTGTTTTGGTTCAAATTTATGAGATTTACCAGTAACTTGACAGGACTACAAAATATCAGGATAGAGGTAAAGAAAACACTGATGACAAAAAGAAGAGGAAGTATAGGAAGATATGCAAAGGTAGATTTTATTAAGACTGAAAAATAAACTGAGTACCCAGAGGAGAAGAAACTAGGATGACCAATACAAAACAAATGAAAAGGCATCAAAGGTCAATTACACCTACCTACCAAAGTTCTCTAAGATCAGACTGAACCATTAATAGAATACGTTCCAATTTTTCATGACTCTCAATGAACTCTTGGAAACAAAAACTTTAGATTTTCTAGCACACACTAGAATATTAGTTTAGAGAATATAATTAAATCCTCCTTAAGTATTTACACTTAAAATGTGTGTGTTGTCTTCGTATTAACAACTGGTTAAATAATCAGGACAGCTAAGACTCCAAATCACAAAATACCCACCAGTGGAACTCTTCCTACACAAGATAACCACACAAATAACCCATCATGTCAGCCACCTAGGACTCAGTACCTGAGTTGTTTGTGACCATTCCCTTGGTCCCTCCACTCAAGATTCCCTCAGGCAGCAGAAATGTCCACTAAGAGTAGTTTAAACCAAGGACTAAATAACTCCTTACATTCAACATTTGGGAAAATGTTGGTTTGCAACCTCGATAGCTCCCTGAGTGAAATTTAAAACCAATCCAGCAAAGGGAGATCTAATAAAGAACAAATTAGTAGGTGGCGGATTTAATAACCAGGGGAACTTACATACCAGGCTGTCTTCAGTGACTACAAGGCAAGCAGATCTCTGCACTCCCCAGCAAGAATCTTGAGTTTACAGGGAGGTTTTAGAGTGTTCAGTCCAGAGGGCACCCAGGTGATCGCCACAATATTCGATCTCAAGGTGGGCCTCCTGAAGCAGTCCAGAAGGGTGGGCAATACTTTTGTCCCGAGGTCAAGGCAGGAACCAGCCTTGGAGTGAATCTCCAGTTCAAGGGTCAACAGGGGTCATGTCCTCTGGGTGACCTCCTCTAACAAAGGATGTTGCCAGAAGCTGTGGAAATGGGAAGAGAAAGGAGAAGAGTTCTTGATATCTGAAAAACAAGAACTCCTGAGTGAGGTAATGGATATTTATTGTTTTCTAAGAGCAGCACATTCATCTTCTTTTCTATGCTAAAGCCAGGTGGAGCATAAAACCTGCCTACTTTAGAGCTACACCTTTTTTAATCCCTAAACATATAGTTACCAAAAATGGAAGCAAAGAAAACAGAAGATAGTATTGTTTGTAAATATTGTTATATGCAGTGTGTGCTCAAATACACAGCAGAAATGGAGGGGTTGGAGGGGAAGAAAGAAAAAGCTAGAGTGAGCAATACTTGACCAGGATAGAGTTTGGTTATAATTTTGATTTGTTTGTTCAAAAGCAATTTCGTAGAACGATCATTAAGCTCTCTCTAATAAAAAGCACCCTCCTGGACCTCATAAGAGAGTTGCTATTTTAGGAGTTGCGTCTTAAATACTACACAACTGTAGTCTTTTAGCTTGGGGAGCAGGTTTTTAATAGGGAATAGAGTGGTAAAATGAATTTACTAGAGTTTTTTAAGCTCTAACTGCATGTAACATGTTTTTGTTTTTGTTGTTTTGTATTTTTGTGTATGTGATTTTTTTTGGTATAAAACTGCAAGATTTCATTTGACTTATATAAATAATTTATCAATTCCAACTTTAAGCAAAAATATTCCTCAGTGAATTTAAAGGATGTATTCACCTTTTACCCATATTCAGAAATTTAGGATATGAAGTAAAACTCAACTGAGAGTCCTAGATAAGGTTCATAAAATGACCTTCCACACAATTATCATTACTTCAAGCAGTTCATGAAACAAATTCACATATTAAGGGAAAGCAGTATAATTATTAGTGTTAAGTATTGGGACCACTTTCAGGAAATCATTATGACATGTGAGTAACATAGTAAAATGTGATCCTTTCTTGAAAAACATCATCTGAATTATTCTTTGGAAAAATGTTCAGACTTTCATCTATCTATGGCTCTCTGAATAACTTTTAAATGGAAAAAGGAATCTATTTTTGTGCCGGTCATTTTTATTTGTTTTTTAAACATGGAAATAAAATGAGCAATCAGTTAAGCCAAGAAACCCAAAGTTGTGGGAAGTTATAACATTCTCCCAACTTTTATTTTTTTTATAAAAGCTACATCGAAAGTCTTAATCTGTCTTTCATTTTTTTTCTAAGAGAAATCAAAGACAAATCTTGAAGAAATGGTGTTCACTGGGCCTCTAACTACTTGTTCCTTCAAAGGAAACCTTGTAAAAAAATAATAATAATTCATTATAGTTACATCTTGTGCAAAGGACTGTGAGGCCCTTTGTTTCTCCCCTCCCAACGGTCTTCATTCTCTTTAACGTTATGTAAGTTTCAGGAAAGACTTTTTTTTTTCTTAGATCTTTTCTGAGAAAGCCCCGCCAAAAAGGTGTTACCTTTTTACCTTGTTTCCTGTTATATTTAGTCTGGTGTTTATGAGTTTATTTTCATTCATTAACTCAGTAATTTTTCCACCCTGTCCCTGCTAGAGCTGTTCAAGTTTCCTAATTCTACTCTATTATTAATTCTGAAATTGGCTCAGAGATGTACAGTTTTCATAGAGGGTAAAAATAGAAGTTTGTATACATTTATGTCTTTACATCTCCTGTTTTATTTCTGGTATTTGCTACTCTTTTATGCTCTACATCTTAACCTCTAGAACAAGCTGGAAATACACCCACATGTGTGACAATCCCTCATATATCTGAAACACGAAGCCACCTTGTTTATTTCAAAATGCACAAACATGTTAAATATTGCATGCCAGACATTTTGAGTAGAAAATATAGTATATCTCTCTTTTGTTATCTATTTTGAAATAATTATTAATACAGTCAAAATTCTTAAACCTATTCTTGAGAATTTTTAATTGTCAACAGTTTCAGTGTGGTGGGAATCTTGGGCTAAAAGCTATTGCTATTTGGAAAAGTCCTTAAGAAAAAAGTCAACTTTGCCTTTAGCAAACAGTTCTTAAGTACAGAATTGTTAATCTGCGTATATCTGTCATATTAGAAAATGGGGGTAAACTAATAAGACAGCTTTAAAGGTCATAAAATTAACCAATTCACTAGTTTCATTACACAGAATTCAGTGCTGAGAGAAAAAAAGTAGTGCCCCTAAAATTCTATTTGTTCCCCATTTTCCATAAGTAGTATAAAGGAAGAGAAATGAAATGTTGGGACTTTAATTTCTCTAATCTACCATTACCTTAAACATATGAAAGTGAAATTATTTTCAAAATACTGTTGAAAGAAATTAAAGAGATCCATCTGTAACACCCTCAGGAGTTATATTGGCTAAAGTAAAAAGAACCATGTCTTGATACTCTACATCATGTTTTCACTATGGTAAAATTTCCTCTTAAGTAAATTGTGGTGCAGGGAAATCTTGAATCCCTTCCATTGTTAAGTAACAAAGGAACACAAGAATATCATTTCTCCAACAGGTCATTCATTCTTCAACATTGTTCTCAGGAGTAGCTTTCTAGGAGGCCTCCTGGATGCAATCTTAGTTTTTTAAATATTTTATTCTATGAAGAATACTAGTCATTTTTATATTCAGATTGTAAAAAAGAAGAAGTACAGAACAAAAAAAAAAGTTCCTCTAAATACAACTTGTGACTTAGACATTGTCCCATGAAACATTTGCCCCTTATTATATTAATAATTTATTTTTACTTGGAGGGAACTCTCTTTGCACCCACATCAGCTCATGCATTGTGTGTGTGTGTATATGTGTATGTGAATAAATAATGATCTCTTTAATAATGATTTCAGTTTTGCTATAGGAGATTTGAGTGGAGGTTGCTGGTAAATTCATGACATAGAAAAAAATAAGGAAAGCCATCATTGAAAGGGAGAACTTTTTGACAATTTTGTAGTGCTACATATATAGCAATTGAAAGCTGTATTTGGCCAGTAAAAACTACATTTGAAAGAGAAGTATGGAATGAAGTTGGAACACTACCTTGGAACAGTCTAACAGAAAATATTTTTATAAACACATCTCATTCCCAACTTCAGTCTATTGATGTTAAAACCTAAATAAACTATAAAAAAAAACCCAGAAAATAACAATTGTTGGCAAAGATGTAGAGAAATTCAAATCTTTGTGCATTGTTGAAGATAAATAGTACATCTGTTATAGAAAACAGCATGATATTTCCTAAAAAAAATCAAAAATACAGTTACCATATGATCCAGCAACACCACTTTTGGGTATTTATCTAAAACAACTGAAAACAACATCTGATTTAATAAAATGAAAAATAATAATAATTGAGTCAAAATGTAGATAGCATAACTGTGTTTTATAATACAATGGGAAAGTAAATGTGCTGATGTTGGTACTTGTTAAAATTTTTATGTCTCACCCAAATAGAGTTGTAGTGTCACTTATTAACAGTATGGTTTAAACAAATCATTTCATCTGATTGCCTTTACTATCTTCTGAAATGAAAGTTTGACTAGATTTCTCATTCCTTCTAATATGCCATTTCTTCATGTAGTCAATAAACATTTACTAAGCACCTGCTCATGAGTCAATCACCAGTAGATGGATAGAGAAATGACTTGGGTTATATCCAAGGAATCATTGTTTAATAACACTGAAAGGAAATGATTACAACAGTATGGTGAATTAAATGCTACTATGGAAGTGTTTCCAGCATTTTCAAAGGAAAAATGAGGAATGATCAGTTTTGAGGGTGAAATTATGGAAAGCTGTTTAGCTTCTTCCCCTTATATTTTTCTTCCTTGTGATCCAATTGGAAAGCAGGGGAAAGTGAGAGAATTAAGTAGGTGGTACACTTGACAGCAGTTAGTGACTATGTGATTCTTGCTTCATAATGTTTAAAAGTTATTAATTTATTTTTATTCATAAAAGAACTGGGATACAGGTCAGAAGTGTGGGAAGTGAGAGGATCCACCAGAGAAGAATAGGGGAACAGAAAAGGCAGATTTGACTGAAATATACTGCTGAGGGGAGCAGCGGGCAAGGCAGGAGAAGTCTGCTACACCATGTGGGTCACCTTCCTGGCCAGTGGCAGGGACCAAACTCATGCTGCAGTGGCTGTGGTTTGCTTTATACTGTGTTGCTTAACCCGCTGCACCACCAGGGCAGGCTTCTTCATAATGTTTAGCTTATCCTTATGAAACAATAATGGCTCATCCTTATATACTGATCCCAAGCTTTGAGCTGGGTATATGGCATAAATTCATTCTAATCTTTACAGACATTTTTTGTAGTATATTGGTATTATTTGCATTTTACAGATTGAGAAAGCTAAGACTCAGATTATGGAAAGCCAGATTGGCTAAAGACTTATTTCCTAGCCTATCCAAAATAGAAACCATGTCGTCTTTAAAATTCTTGTAAGCTGTGGCCTAATAAATGCCTGAATAGGAAAAAAAAAAAAGTCTCAAAGAAATAAATACATTATAGCAACATTATTTACAGTAATCAAAAAGGGAAACAATATGTGTTTCCATCAACAAATGAATGAATTAACAAAAAGTGGTGTATGTTTACAATGGAATGCCAGTCTGCCTATAAAAGAAAAAAATTTCTGATCTATACTTCAACATGAATGTGTATGTGTGTTGTATGTGTAATGATTCCACTTACATGAAGTTCCTAGAGTCAGATTCATAGAGTTAAAGTAAAACAGTGGTTAGTAGGAGCTGTGGGAATGGAGAATTGTTGCAGAATGGGAGTTTCACTTATGCAAGATAAATGAGGTCTATATATTATTTGTGCAGCAATGTGAATATATTCAGTACTACTAAACTATGTAATTTTACTCTTATCAATATTATTTCCTTTCTTCAACTGTTATAATTCTTCTGTATTTTTTTCTAATTTTTGATATGTCTGTTTACCGCATGGATTTTCAGACTAATTCTTTGTGTTGTATTTATTCATGGTTATCAGTTTCCCTCTAGCACTCCTTTACCTGAATTTCACAGGTTTGACATGTGATAAGCATAAACTTTTAATCCAAAAATTCTTCTCATTTCTTTATGAAATTGTTTTTCCATAGATTGTTCATAAACAATTGTTTACTTCCAGATATTTGCAGATTATCTGGTTGCTTTTTGTTGCTGCTGTTGTAAATTTCCATCATAATCATATCATTGTTAAGGCACAAAATAAAGGCACAATGTGTCCCAAGAGATTCATCCTAGGTCTCAGTGAAGGCATATGTGTGTGGACAGGAGAGACAATCAGAAACTCTATCTGAGTGTTCATCACCTTTGATTTTTGTTCTTTCAGCTGGTGATACTAAGACCTATGCTAACCTTAATTAAGCCCAATTTCAAAGCTACTTCTAAGAGAAGTAGCCTTTGAGCAAAAATTTCAAAGGCTATTATTACCTCTCTGATTCCTTACTTTTACTGGACTTTTGTTGTAAAATTTTCTCCCTAACTTATTACTTCTTTGATGCTTTTAAGGATGATTTTTAAATATCTTAATCAACATTTTCATTTTCTTCAGATGCAAGGTTGTTCAAAATTACCAAACCTGTCGTCACTGAAAAGTGAACATCCAAGAGCATTAACTTTTCTACCAAACACTTGAATAACATTCCTCCTTATTTCTGTAGTGATTATTCAAAAAGGAAAAAAAAAAGATGTTTACATTAAGATGCATATATTTCCTCTATTTCATAATCTATAAATTCATAATATATCACTAGGAAAGGGTCACCAACCCTTTATGGTCACAGGAACAGTCACATGAAACCAGGCTAATCATTTGAAGTGTGGTGGTCTCCAGAAATAAACTGGAGGACTGGGAACTTGAACCAGATCTTACCAATGACAGCCCCTCAAAGATACCTGATCTTTAGTTCTAAAAGGAAAAGGAATTTTAATCTCATGAGATCACATGCCTTAAATACTCAAATTTTGTTAAGCTACTTTCCTAACATACAGAAAATAGCTTGAATCAGAATGAAGTCAGTATCGAGAACAGAGTGAAGAAATCAGAACGAAGCAGTATCTAGACCCATGAAGCCTGGGTTATTGATCCTTGGACTTCCCCATTACATAAGCAAAGACATCTTTATCTTTCATTAAACCTAATTAACAACTTACTTTTCTAATTGTGTTTTTCTCATTTAAAAATAAAAGACTCTTATCCAATAATGTTAATAAAGTCCAGATTGTTTGTTGTCCCACAGCATTTGTGGGCCAGGATATACAACCAACTTCCTGAGGATACTGTTTCTACTGCCAGCCCCAAACCATGAAGGAACATGAGGTATCATTTCCTAGAATAGACTATTCTAATGCTATTCTCTAGAAGTCTTTGTTTTTATTTGTTTGGTTGGTTTTTCCTAAGTACTCAGTCATTAGGTAAGCTTCTTCTCTGGAAATAAGGAAACAAGATACTGTGGTAATAATTTAGTGACCTAGAATATAAACTGCATGTTTTCCCATCAATTTCCATTCAACTATAATACATTCATAAAATAAAGCAATTTCTAGTTGATCATAAATAACTTCCCAGTATTCAGATAACATTATACTTTAAAAAATGATGCACAAATAGTTTTGTTAGGTTCCCAACAGGAAACAGATGGAACACTCAAGATAATTCAGTGAGAGTTTAATTACAGTGACTATTCATAAAGGTGTTAACAGGGTGAAGGAACCACAAAGTATGCTTATGTAACCCAGGTTTATTAACATAAAAGGGAAAGGAAAGGGAGCAGTTATTGTGAAAGAGGAGAGACTCAAGTAGGGGAAGTTATCTTGAAAGAAGCAGTTACCTTCAGTAAGAATAATGAAAACAGCCCAAAGGCACCCTTATATGTAGGAAGCCAGGGAGCCAGGGAGCCAGAAAAATAAACACCTTGACCTCACTGACCTACCTCAGATCATTTGCCAAATTTCCTATTGGTCAAATCTGCCAGAAACCAAGAGTCTCTTTCTATAATCCATACTGATCTGTATCCTGGGAGCAGTAAACAATATGGAAAAGAGGTACCTGAGTATAACTTAGAGCCTTGTTTATTAATCTTCCTCACCGAAACTATTTAACATATCATCCCAATGTTTTCTTGCTTTGAAATAGTTCCAAATACTATTTTAAAATTATAAGTTCGATAACGAATAAAGTGTTAGAGACCCCTACAATAATTTTTTGTTTTGTTTTGTTTTGTTTTTTAAGACATTTAGCTCTCTTTCATCACCCACTTCTAGGGTAACTGGCCAGCAGTATAGGGTGGTTCCACTCCACTGAGATATCAAATCCCATATTCCTTTTCACTTGCTGCTCTATTGTGTTCTAGCGCAGTCTTCATCCGGTCATGAGGTTCAGTCTAGAGCATGTCTATGTTCTAGTTTACAAGACATGAAAAGGGGATAAGCCCAGAGCTAATAAGTGAGTAAGGACAAAGGTGCACACATCACTTCCCCTCACATTCCCTGGCAAGCAACTATGTTACATTGCACTTAGAATGTTAGATAATATAATATCTAGTTGTATGACCATGTACCCAGGAAGAAAAATAGATTTTGTAAAGTGAACAACTAGTCATATGCCCAAAAGTGTTAAAATCTTCAGTTTTTTCTATTCCTATAAGTTTATATAATAGTAGATCTTGTAATTAATGGATTCACTCTCAAAACTCATACCTAAAGGAGTCTCATCTTTTCCTACTAAAAGTTACCTTTGCAGACCTAATAAAATTATTTTTCAATAGAGGATGAATTCTGAATGGGAGTTTCTTGCCCAAATCATTGAGGTGTTTTTCAAACACGAGGTAGGATCCCTTACAATTTTGTTACTAAAATGTTCTAACTCACACAAATCTAGACCACACTTTTCCAAAGCACAAACCTCATCTTTTAATTTGCTACTTTGACAACATGGTAAGAATATGAGGGGTATATGTAGTTCTATCCAATATATTGAATAAAGCCCTATCATATTGGATAAAATAAAACATGGGCTAGGTGTAACCACATTGGGATCTAAAGAATGATAGACTTTCAGATAGATTGGTGTCAGGAAGAGAAAGCAAAAAGCAATATAACTTCCATAGTGACAGGGACTTCAGACACATATGAATTGTGATTTCTACCTATAACTCATCAATGCTGCCTGGAATTGTGAAATTCTTAGAGATCATTTTACATTTATCTTGAACCTAAGAGAGTTCTCTGGCTTTAATTTCTATTCTTTAGGAACAATATTTAATTTATATTCTGACTAATAGATTTCTAAGTCACTTTTTTAAAAACAAATCTAAGGAAAAGAAGAAATATCCACCCTAGTCAAGTCTCTAGTAATGTAACCTCTCTAAATATGTCTAATGAATAAAATTAATTCACATTGTCTAAATTGTTATACAAATACCATCTTTTGACATAGTCTCTTTAGCATAATAGCTTTAGTATTTTTTTCCAAAATGTGTTAATTATAAATCATCAATGCATTATTGCAGGTATAAGTCTTTTTTCCATTTGTATGACTCATTTTTAAAATAGAATCAAGAAAACAACCAGAATAGTCATCTTCTAACCTGTAAGGCACATTAAGATTTATTAGTAGTTATCAGCATTTAACCTACCATCATAAAGTCTTTTCTTTGTCTGTCTTTAACAGTTCACATTTTTTACTAAGATTCAAAAGTTCACATTTTTAATGTTTTGCTCTTCTTTTTGAAAGAATAGGTTTATGCAAGTGCCATATGTGAATTTAGCATGATTTTAATACTGTAGTAGTTATGCAAGTGTCTAAAGTAACCCAGAGGTCACTTTCAAGCTCATATTCCATCCTTATCTATTGTGATGTATTTCTACTTCATTTATTCTCTGTTTCATATGATTCAGATAGCCATATCAGATAATTCAGTAGCTGGGTTGTCATATCTCCATTATGATTATCTACTGTTGTACTGGTTAGATAACTATAGTTAGTTACCATGTCTATAAACTTTGCCTCTCCTTCATGAGTAAACATGGTGAGTTTGAATGGCTATTATCAATATTATCTATAACCACATACTTTCACATGAAAAAATATTCATTCCAAGTTCAAACTCAATTTTTGAAATGTAAAGTATGACTGAATAAATAACAACTTCATCTGGGGCAAAGCAGAAATATATTTTAGTAAACCATGTTCAGTCTTTTCAAAATTCAAAGATCTGCCCTCCTACACTCCAGAAGTGGCTGAACATTCATTTTTAAGTTATTTTTAAATGTACTCTCCCAATTAAGAATCATATTACCCTACTTTAAATATATTAGGAAAACATGAAGCCATTGTTTGTAGTTTGTGCTTTTTTCTTTTTTAACCACAAAGTTAATCATAAATTCTTGGGAATAGGGATCTTTGAGAAGTCATTTGCCCTACATATACACCCACCTCTGCTACCTTCAGAGACAACTGAAGTGAATATACCCCAACCAGATGGAAATCTAAGTCTTAGATGAGACAAATTCCATAATCCACTTCTCACTGTCAGGAAATTATCCTTTCTGCTTCAACTACAAAGTTACAGATTAAGTCTTTTTCCTCTGGTTCTATTCCTGGTGGAGGAGAAAACAGATGGACACAATCCATCATGTAGTTGAATACGGTAATTAGGTCACTTCTCTTTCTCCAACCTAACATAAGAAAAATAATTCTTTTTGTTTTTGCATGTATTTTATTACGTAGTCATATCCAAAAGTCATATACAGACTTTTAATAATAATATAATTAAGAACCTTTTGTGCAAACCCCAGTGGTATTCCAAGTTAACTATTAAGTGCCTTATCCTACAGCTATCAGTATTTTCTGTATCCATGTCTATAAGACCTTGGGATCATTGCAGAAGAATATGAAATGGAGCATATGATAAAATGGATGAGAACTTGATCAGATTCAACTGAGCCCAGAGCTTAAGCATTCTTCACTTTGACCTGTATGTTTAAGGCATCTACAGTGACATTACAAACAAACAGTACACTGAGAGACCAAATGAATGAGGACTGTGAACTATAAAGGATGCAAATGAACAATAATGGAACCTGAAGGCAGGCTTACAGAATCTGGTCTTCTACTCAAAAAAGTTATTTTTCATGTCAGAAAGACTATAAAATTATGCTGGTCATTAGAAGATAAGCTTAAATTGGGACTAGAGTGGAAATCCAACCTCAGACCTGGATCACATGGAAAAAGAGTGACACAGGAAAACATGGAAGAAGTACCTGCCCCTAAGTCCTCGGTCAGAATACCAGGAAGAAGGACAGGACACAGGTAGTAAGGGCAGAGCTCACATTTATCTGGTCCACAGACACATTCGCTACTTTGATGGGGCTGAAACTATCAAAACTTGTATACAATACAGGACTGGACCTAAAACACATTTAAGTAAACCTTGAAATACCTATAAGCCTTAAAGTTTTTTAGTTCATTTATTTACAAGTTTTGAGAATCTACTACAAGTATCTACCATGTATTCTAATTGTTAAGAAATATCAGTAAGAAAAAAAAAAATCCTGCTTTATGTAACTTTCACTTGAGTGGGATAGAAAATAAAGATATAGTAAATTATGGTGATAAATGCTATGATGAGAAAACACTAAAGATTGGCATTTGATAGTATATAAACTCCTACTTAAGTTACAAGAATAAAATTATTTTGAATTCATCATGGCAATAAATTAAATGGGTGAGGAGAAGAAGCCTTCCCAAGTTTTCTAAAATCCTTTACACTAATCTGTCTTTGCTCATTTTTGGATCTAGTTTCTCTGACTGCCCAGTTTGGTAGTTATAATGACTAGAGTAGATCATGATAATGCATTGCATGATAAATACAGGATTTTAACTATTAAATACTCCACAACAAAGCTGTGTTATTTTTTGTTTGGCCACTATTTATTTATATGGACATCATTAAAAGTATTTCTGGTAGCATGCTACAGATTTATATCATCCCCCCTTTCCTGCACAATATTTTTATTAACAATCTATAATAAAGCATGGAGAGTATGGTTATCAAATTTGCAAATAGCTCTAAGTTGAAAAGCAGAACTAATATGTTGAATGACAGAAATAAGATTCAAAATGATCTTGACAAGGCAGAACACTGAAATGAAACCCATGAAATGAGGTTAACGGACATGTTATGATTTGAGAAATCAAACTAATGAATAAACAAACACCCTGCAGGTGTACAAGATGGGAATAATCAGGCTTGATAGGATTTTTATTATAAGGGAAAATCACAGAGAATTTAGTCGATCTCTAGTTGAACAGTAGTCAATATTTTGATACAAGTGCAAAAAAAGTCTTACTGTTATAGAGAATAATATTTAAAATAGTAAAGACAATATGTATCTGGAGAATATTAATTCTGGGTATTACACTTATAAGCAATGCTAATTTTTTTAAGTATTCGTGAAAGGGCGACATAGGAAATACACTTTTCATAGCATATAAGAAATAGTTGAGGAATCATTTGCTGAACAGAGACAGACACATATTTTCATTTTTAAAATGCTTTTATGATAAAAATACTTCACCATTCTTGGTGCCCGGGTGAAATGGTGGTGGGTCCCCCCTGGGGACTACAAATGATGTCAAATATAACTAATAAAAAAAAAAATACTTCACCATTCTTAAATGCACTAACTATATGACCTCAGAAAAGATGTTTGACCTTCTGTGCTTCAGCTTTTTAATCCCTGAAATAAAGTTAATAATATCAATTCTGGAAGTACAGGTCTAACGCATGGTGCCCAGTGCAAGAACAAGGTGCCAGTTGGGAGCTAAGCACTGCCAGTGTTGCCTGGGAGCTGCTGGAAACCAAACAGAACTACTAGGAACAGCCAGGCCTGGTGGCACGTACTTTGTGGAGATTCTCAGAACCCAGGGTAATCTGGTCACAGAACGCCAGGCCCTATGTGGGCCCTGGAAGCTCACTTACAGTGTCAGCCAAGAATTGTTTCTTAGCTAGAAGAAAGAAAATGGGGCATTCTGTCCTAGCCTGCAGCTCCACATTTTTTTTCTTTTTTTTATTTATATATATTTGACATCAATTGTAATCCCATGTATTCCCCATCACCATTTCACCAGTGCACCATCACCTCAGTCCCTTGTGCTCTTATCTGCCCTCAACCCTCTCCCTCCCCTTTCCCACCAAGTGTCCCCAATTTGTCACTGTCTTTTTGTTTTTGTTGTGTTTTATTATTATTATTGTTACTGTTATTGTTGTTGTTATTATTCTTTTCCTTTATCCTTATTTGTTTCCCTTATATTCCTCCTGGGGGGGAAAACCATCTGGTATTTTTCTTTTGTCTTCTGACTTATTTCGCTGAGCATAATCCCTTTCAGCTCCATCCATGTTCCTATGAATGATTCTAGTTTTTCTTTTTTGATTGCTAAATAGTATTCCATCATGTATATGTACCACATCTTCCTGATCCAATCATCTGTTTTTGGGCATTTAGGCTGTTTCTAGGTCTTACCTATGTAAATAGTGTGCAGCTCCACATTTAATTTGTTATCAATGCAAAGATGTTCGTGACCATTTTGCAGGAACAGCTAAAGAAGGGTTTTGTGCAACTTCAGATTCGGACTCCTTCAGCTCCAGAACCTGCTCCCTCTGCCTTTGCAATATAAGAATTTTCACTTTGGTTGAAAACGCAGGTCCCTGCAGCGCTGAGTGCAACAGCTCTCACAGTTTGCCTAACTAATACTATTAATGAGACTTCCCAGAGGGCCCAGAAAGAGAAGAATGACCAGTGCCTCTGCATGTCTAGACTTGCTCAATAGACTCTATACCAAGGGGCTAAACTCAGGTCACTGGTTTTTAGTCAGGACTGACTATTGGTAGTGCCTCCTGTGGGGATCCTCAACCCCCAATGTTTGATCGTTCAGATAGCATGAAGAATTAAAGGAATCTTCCAATTTCTAGAATCCAGAATAGTTCAGTAGCAGAAAGGAGTATTCAGTATTAAAGAAACACAGATCCTGGATTATCTGAGAAAGGTGGTTTTACATTTGTGTGAGACCAAGCCAGACTAAGTCATCTGACTCGCTCTCTTAAGTATCAAGAAACCAAGTCTGACCAAAGTGAACCTGCAATAAACTAGCCCCTCCAACACGGATTAGGGGATTCGGAACTGATAAGACCTATACTATGTTTATAGGCATTTATAGCTTTGAAATGTAGCTATTTTTATGGTGTATGTAGTTTCGATAACTTATTTTCCCACTAGTTTTTGTAAGTCTCCCCCTCCTTGATGAAAAAAATACCAATTTGGTAGATGTATTATAAGGCTTAACAAAGATATATGTAATGTATGTAGCACTTTAGTAGGGAAAGTGTCTGCACTCCATAGAGTTGAATTTTTTTAATTGTATTATTTTTATTGAGGTAACTTTGGTCTACAACACTGTATATGATTTAGGGATTTAGGTTCACACTCCTCAAATGTGTGGTGCCACACTACACCCACAACCAAAACACTCATAACCCTCCATCAGTCCTTTTGGCCCCTTAAGGGGGAGAGATTTTTATTCTCTATTTCTCCTAATGGCAGAGTAAGGGAATGGATGAAGTCAGCAGAGTCATACACAAAAGACTCCTAAAAGAGTTATTCTTTTCTATGAATTCCATTGTAAATATTAAATGACTACAGGGAATTTAAGAAGAGATTCCAATAATGTGTGGATGCTGGATCTCCAAGTTCCCTTCCAATGCTAAGAATCTACAGTTCTCTCTGATTTATCTGCATTGATGTAATGGATGGGTTTCTGAACTGGAAAACTAAAAATGTATAAAAATGGTTACAACTAAGACTCATCATGTTTTACTCTGCGCCCTACACTAGAAATAAATACATTTGTCATCTCCCTTTCATTAAAAATAAATAAATTAAATAAACTATATTTATGTAATTTGACAACCTTCACACACTTCACAAAGTAATAATTTGAACCCAAACAATCTGGATTCAGACTCAGGCTAATTTTGCCTCATCAACTAGACTTTCTTTCTAGAACTATTACATCTGGGGTCCAGTAGGTTTTGTGATGCCTAAAAGTAAAGTAAACTTAATGCACTGGTGAGATGGTGATGGGGAATACATGGGGATTACAATTAATGGCAAGTATATGTAAATTTTAAAATATTTTAATAAAAAAATAAAAATAAATAAATAAATAAATAAAATGTAAAAAATTACAAGGAAATTAAAATTACCTCTAATTAAAACCTCAAAAAAAAAATTACAAAGTATTCCTGGTGTGTGAATTGAAAATTTTGTTATACAATGTTAGAAAATGTGTTCCACAAATATGTATTTTGCAAATTAATGAAACCCATTTCTTATATGCTGATACTCTTTTTATTTCATCTATTTTGGATGGAACTTTTACAGTGATGAATTACCCACTTCCTAGTCTAACTAATTCTAATTTACAGAACACAGGTTTCCTTGTGCATATGACTCAAAATCATCACATCATGAATATTTATTGCTGTTTTACAACATCAGTCATTATTGTCCTCTTAATATGTTGACAAATAGACCGTGCCCAATAAGCGGACTTTGAATGAGGACCTGAGAAACTGTCCAGACAGTAAATTCTAAATATGTAGGATCTGGTTTTCTTTTACATTGCTCCTGACTGCTCAGAAATAAGACTTGTTCTCTTTATTGTCCCAAGTTGTTTCAAAAGAGTGTAGTTGCAAGATGAAAGACTCCTAACTATGTAAGATGCTACTTACTCAGAGCAAATTTCAGTGCCTATCAGATAATAAAGGGACAAAATGGGAATTGTTGCATGGTGAGAGGGCAGGAAGAATTAACTGAACAATGTAGTCTCTGAAGCCACAGGATATTTTGTCTACTGAAGGAGTGGATTACAGAAAGGAAGTTCAGAGAATAGAAAGGAACAAGTGAGAACATTTAAAAAACAAATTAAGCTCAGGAACTGAAATGCTGTAACACCTTAAAACTTAAACCATGTTGTATATTTATTTTGCTAAATTTTGCTTCCTGATTATTGTAATTAGTTTAAGTTTCTAGTTCCTATGTGTGTGCGTATTTAAGCTTTCTGTGCAGGTGTGTTTAAGCTTTCAAATATTTATAGCATCTCCTAGAATCCTTTCCTGAAATTTAAATCACTCATATTGTTTTATAATTTTTTTAATTTCTAAGGAAATTTATAACTTAAGTATAATAATTTACTTTTGAAATTTAGAATTATGTTCTACAGATATTTCCCTAGGAAAGTGCTTTCACCTATGTAAATAGATTTTATGCACTGAAGCTAGAATTGATTGAAATTTGATAGGTATTTATTCTGTTGGCTAATCTTTCTGCTTACCAGACCAAATGTTTGGATAGAAGCCTCATTACTTGACAGTGTCTAAAAAATAGAAATAGTAAATTTATTATAGTAGTAGGGTTTACTTTATCAGTATGCAGGAGCCTCCCAAGTACCTATTAATTAATAAGTATTTCTTGACATCTATTATAAATAAACAGCCAGATCAGCCCTCAGTATACAACAAAGAATAGTGGGGGGAGAGCTTATTTCATAGATGTAGTAAATGTCCAGGTGTAAGAACCCAAAGGAGAAAGAGCTAATCCAAACTGAGACAATAGGAATTAATCACAAACATGGAATGGAATTAGGATAGGAAAAACAACAAGCAGTGAATAAAGATAGTAGGTGAAGGCCAAAGTGAGAAATTATGGAGTAGTTGGAAAATTGCAAGTGTGGTCTGTAGGTACTATCTGCAATAAATTCTTCTTTTGTTCGCTCTCAAATCTCTTTTATATAAGGTAACGTGGGGAGAGCTACTTAACACATATGAGAAAATCTATTTCTCATTTCTCTGAAACAATTTTTATTACTATCACTGATGGCCTCCTTATTTCTCAAAGTGTAAGGACATTCTGTTGCTGTGATAATAAGTTACTACAAACTTAATAGCTTAAAACAACATAAATTTATTATTTTAAAATCCAGTAGGTTAGAAGTCTGACATGGATCTCACTGACTTAAAATTATAATTTTGTTAAATATTGAAAACTTATCCAACATAAATACTACAAGTTTACAGTAAAAGAGCAGAAAGCACACATTGCAAAAAGGCCCAAAATTGTATGAGTAAGAAACAAACTTACAAAACTTCTCAGTTGCAAACAAATGTTAGTTTTTATGAATAAGGAAATAATGATCCCAGGTGGAGCTTTAAGCCCAGAGGGCAAAATAGAGAGTCACAAGGAAATCTGAAACTACCTAGGATCTGTGTGCTTTGTATTTTTTTCAAAGGTGATCAGATATTCTTAGCAACAAGAAAAGACAGAGGAGAGGCTTAGCAAAAAGCTAAGTTCATTATACAACCAGGTCCCAGGGAGGTATCACTGTGCACTGAGGGGGGTGACATGGGAGGGAACACCAAGGGAACAAGTTCATCCAAGCAGATGGGGAGCCAAGAGAGGATGCGTCCCTGTGGGCAAATGTCTGCTGGGAATCAGAGTGGGATGCACAAGAAAAAGCAAGAGAGGATTTTATTAGTGTGTTTGTATTCACTAGGTCAAGGTCAGGAGAGGGCAGAGGGTGAACTGTAACAGAAGCCACCATCACACGGTCACATGGTTACCTTACCTGGGCTGGATACTCACAGTCTATTTACAGGGATATTGAAGCAGCAGGAAAATAAGAATCTTTAAAGGTTACAATACACTGTCTTTCTTTTTCTCTCTATTTCTTCCTTTTTTGAACTGAACATCTGTACCGGTATCCTGTACCTGTCCCATCATTGTCATTTAGAAGCAAGCCACTTGTTTGATAGTCATAGAAATTACCTCCAGGATGAATTATGCATAGGGACTTACTCATATATGATTTGGATGATTTAAATGATGAGACCTGGAACTTTTGAGCTGATGAGATTGAGTTGTGTTGTTTATTTTTATTTCATTATTTGAGATGACATTTTTGTCCAGATATATGAAATAAATTACTACTAGAATAACAAAAAAAAAAAAAAGAAAGAAAGAAAACACATAATGGAAACCATTCAGGCTTTATGTCCCAGCTTTCCACATATCCCTAAGTTAGAGATCTTGCACTAGTCACTTTACCTATCTCAACTATTAGAGGAATAGGGCTATATGCTTTGTTTAGTCACTTGTTTTTATTGAGATATCATTAGTTTACAACACTACACATGATTTAAAGGTATAGGGTCACAAAATTGGAGTAGAAGTAAAACTATAAACTATAATTATTTGCAGACGATATGGGAATCCATAGAAAACCCTAAATTCTACAATAAAAAAAAACTAATTAAAGCAATAAATAAATTCAGCAGAGTGGCAGGTAATGAAATCAATATGCAAAACTCATTTGCACTCTTAGATGAAAACAATGAGCAAGAAGAGGGAGAAATGAAGAAAACAATCCCATTTACAATTGTATTAAAATTATTAAATATGTAGGAGTAAACTTACCAAATGAGGTGATGGACCTACACAATGAAAACTGTTAAGATATAGTTAACAGAAAAGGAAAAAGATAAAAAAATAGAAAGCTAATATCTGCACTGTTTGGAAGAATTAACATTGTTAAGATGGTTATTTTACCCAAACCAATATAAAGAGTCAGTGCAATCAATATCAAAGATTTAATGCCACTCTTCAAAAAAATAAAACAAACTTACTAAAATTTATATAGAACCACAAAAGACCCCAGATGCTGACAAAATGAGCAAGAAAGGTGGTTCTAAAACTATAATAGTAAAAACAGTGTAGTAATAAAACAAAACCAGGGATTCAGACCAATGAACTAAAATTAAAAAATAAACCCACAACTATGTGGACAATTAATCCTTGCAAAAATTGTCAGCATAATACACTGGAGAAAGGACAGACTCTTTGATAAATGGTACTAGGAAAACTGGACAGCCACATGCAAAAAAAAAAAAAAAATGAAACTAGGCCACTATCTCACACCATACACAAAAATTAACTCAAAATGGATTAAATATTTGAATGTAAAACCTGAAATTACAGACTAGATAGAAGAAAGCATAGCCAAAATACGCCACAAAAAATAAATTTCAGTGATGTCTTTGTGTATTCATCTCCAACAGCAAGAAAAACAAGAGGATATACACAGTTGGAACTATATCAGATTAAAAAGGTTCTACACAGCAGAAGAAACTGTCACCAAAACAAAAGGATACCCATACTCCATTAAATGGGAGAAATTATTTGCACACCATATATCTGACAAAGGGCTGACAGTGAAGATAGACAAAGAAGTCTTACAACTCAACAAAAAGAAAATAAAAAACCCAATCAGAAAATGGGCCCAAGAACTAAATACTTCTCTAAAGACTACATATTAAACTTGAGTCTAATTATATTTGTCAAAATGCAAAGAAAATAAAAGGCTATGCAAAAAGTTTAAAAGTGACACATTAATGTGATAGAATTATGAATAATTATTCTCAATTTCGCTATTACTTATATACTTTCTAATATGTTTCAATTTGTTTTTATAATTTCTTAAGTAATCAGTGAGCTTTTAGGAACAATAAGCTCAATCATAACAATAAGCTTATAACAATAGCTTCCTTGGGGGCCTTCCTGGTGGCGCAGTGGGTTAAGCAAAGCGCTATGAAGCAGACCAAAGCCACTGCAGCATGAGTTCGATCCCTGCTGCCGGCCAGGGAGGGGACCCACATGGCACGGCAGACCTCTCCTGCCTGGCCCTTTGCTCCCCTCAGCAGTGTGTTTCAGCAGATCTGCCTGTTCTGCTCCTGCTCTGTCTCTGGTGGGTCCTCTCACCACCTATACCTCTGGCCTGTACCCTAGTGCTTGTGTGCATAAATAAATAAATCTTCAAAAAAAAAAAAAAAAACAATAGCTTCCTTGAGGGTCACAATATATTTTTTGATTTTTTTTCTCAAATGTACAGTTCTTTATACCAAGTAAACACTCAATTTTCTTTTTGTTGAAAACATTTTTTATTGTGATATAGAATAAGGAGGATCTTCTCTGCTTAAGGTTCACTAATTACAGATTCATTAGTGTTAATATATTCGTTTAAAATGCAAATGCATCAAATAGCTAAATGAGCAAAAAACATGACTAGAGAATGCACATGGAGAAACACATATGGCTAATAAACATTAAATGAAAAGTTCAAACTCATTAACAATCAAGGAAATGAAAATTTAAATGGTGTCAATTTTCCTTATGAAACTTGCAAAATTTTTTCATGGTAATTCTCAGTGACAAGTAGGATATAAACAATAATAGAAATGTATGCCTTTCATAAATTGCTGTTAGGACTGAAAAATTGTACTAACTTGAAAGCAGCTTAGAAAAATACACCTAACTTCTAACTCAGAAATTCCAATTCTTGGAATGCAGTTTAAAGAAAAGAATCGTAGGGGGCCTCCCTGATGGTGCAAGGGGTTAAGTCACAACACAATGACGCTATCCACAGCTACTGCAGCATAATTGAATCCCCTGCCAGGGAGGTGACCCACTTGACTAGACAGACCTCTCCTGTCTCTCCTGCTGCTCCCCTCAGCAGTGTATTTCTGTATCTGCCTGTCTTGCTCCCCACTCTGTCTCTGGCAAATCCTCTCTCTCACACACACACCCCACACAAACCTCTGGCCTGTACCCCAGCTCTTGTGTGCATAATAAACAGCATTTATAGGTTTCATGTATAAGTGAGATCACACAGTATTTGTCTCTGTTTAATTTCACTTAACATAAAGTTGTCTAGATATACCCATGTTGTTGCAAATATGAGATTCCATCTTTCTCATAGTTAAATATTCCTCTGTGTGTGTGTGTGTGTGTGTGTGTGTGTGTGTGTATGAGAGAGAGAGAGAGAGAGAGACTATCTTTATCCATTCATCTGTCTATGGACACATTTAGGCTATTTCCATACCTTGTCTTATGAATAATGCTTCAATGTAAATGAGAATGCAAATATTTTGGTTTCAGAATATCTGAGATCCTTATTTCAATTTATATAAATGCCCACACTGAGACTGGTGGATCATATGGTATTTCTATTTTTAAGTTTTAAAGGACTCTCCATACTGCTTTCCATAGTGGATGAACTGATGGGAATGTATTCCCACTAAAAATATACAAGGTTCCCTTTCTTCCACATCCTCACCCACATTTGTTATCTGTTGTCTTTCTCATAAAAGACATCCTAACGTGTGAAGTGATACTTCAGAGTGGTTTTTCTTTACATTTACCTGATGATCTGTGATTTTGGTTATTTGTATGTTTTCTTTGATCAAATATCTACTCATATCTTTTGGCCATTTTTATCAGATTTTTTTTTGCTGGTGTTATTTAATTTCCATCTATGAAAGTTATTGAACAGGTATGTAGTCTACTGATACAAAGCAGATTATTTAATTTTAGCATAGAAAAATTGTCTGAGCATCGAAAACTTCATTGTTCAGGCAAATCAAGAAATTATTCCTTTTTGTAAAAATGGGTATAAATGCATTACTAAATATAAACACATACATATGTACACACTATTAGCTCATAGATACCCGAGAATTCTCATTATTCAATTACCACGGTATCATAGGGAAAGGTATTTGAGTCTCCTTAAAACCTGGACTAAGGGCCTCCCTGGTGGCACAGTGGGTTAAGCAACGCACTATGAAGCAAATCACAGCCACTGCAGCACAAGTTCGATCCCTGCCTCCGGCCAGGGAGGGGACCCACATGGCCTAGCAGGCCTCTTCTGCCTTGCCCGCTGCTCCTCTCAACAGTGTGTTTCAGTCAGTCTGCCTGTTCTGCTCCCCGTTCTATCTCTAGTGAATCCTCTCACCACCCTGGACTCTGGCCTGTACCCCAGCTCTTGTATGCATAAATAAATAAATCTTAAAAAAAAAAATCTTTGTTAAAAAAAAAAAACTGGGCTAAATTATACATGTTTATAAAAAATATATAAATGACACTTTGTAATAAAAAAATTCAAGAAATTTAAAACTAAGTTTATTTTCTATTTAATGAAAGAGAGGATATACTTACAATCATACCTAACTCTTAGAATTTACCAAAAATTAATCCTTCCTAATAATTTACATTTTTTATTTTTTACATTTTTAACATAAAAGTATATAATGTTTTAACCTCAAGTTTGACAGCAGAATCATAGAAGATAGTTGGGTTTTATTTTTTTGCAGTATTATTCAAGGGTTCATCCATTTTCCGAAAGGACCTTTCTTCATCCTCTGAAATTCAAACCATTCTCTTTGAAGAACTTATCCAGTCACATTTTGCTTCAAATGTTGATGTATTTAACTCTGCCTGCTCCTCAATTGTCTACAGCTTTGCATGTGATTACAGTAGTTCTCAAACATCATTTTCCACAGCCTTCAGAGTTGTTTGCAAATTTTGCAACTTAAAAAACAATTTTATTTTCAAAAATTGACCATTTATACCTTTCTATGATCACCTATAAAGACAATGACTAAAGCATCCTACATTTTGTGGAGAGGGTTAAATATATTCATGTTGTTATATTTTATTTCTCTGAAAGCATGAAATAAAAGAGATTTGGTGACAACCACTAAGACAGTGAGGAACACTGTGCCTGTGTATGTGGGGATTCATGGTATCTCTGGCTACAGGAACTGTACCAAATTAAAGTTTTTACACCAAAATCATTTGATTCAATATAGAGCTATCTTGTCCCATTTTAAGTTACAAAATGTGTACTGGAAGATTTCACCCTATCTAACTGTATTTAATAGAAAAATCATCTAATACAGAATTTGGCTATACTGATGAGTACTTTTAAAAGATTGATAAAAAGAAATAGAAACTTAAATTGGGAATATGAGACATTTCAGAAGGAAAAAAATGAACCTCTAGAGTTCTTGATTATCTGTTTTTGGAAGGTTCATGTAAAGCTAAAAGGTGGCATAAGTAGCTTGACTAGGGGAGAGAAGAAAAAGTTATTAAGAGAGGTACAAATCACCAAAAACAAAATTTAATCATTTTGAAGAAGTAATGTACTTAACAGACATATACAGAACATTCTACACAATAGCAGGAGAGCATAGAACCTTCTTAAGTGCACATGCAACATTCTTCAGGGTAGATCACATGGTAGGACACAAAACAAGTCTTTACACATTTAAGAACACCATAGTTTTACTGACCGTCTTTTCCAATCACAAGTAAATGAAACTAGAAATAAATATCAAAAAGAAAACTGGAAAATTCACAAATGTATGGATATTAAACAGAACACTCAATTTCAAAGAAGAAATCAAAAGAGAATTTTTTCAGACAAAAGAATGAAAATATACTACTAAAACCTATGAAATACAAGAAAGCAGCCATGTGTATCTACATTAAAAATAAAAAATGTCTTAATATAACAACTAGCTATATTTCAGAGAACTAGAAAAAAGCAAACTAAAGTTTGCAGAAAAAAAGGAAATATCAAAAATTGGAGCAAAATTTTAGCTAGAGTACATTAGAGACTACTATGAAAAATTATATACCATCAAATTATATAATTTTGAATATTTGAATTAATTCCTAGAAACATACAACTTTCACTATCAGGATTGAAATAAGAAGAAACAGAAATTCTGGATGGGCCAAGCACTAGTGAAAAGATGAAGCAGTAATTAAAAACCTCTCAAGAAAGAAAAATAAAAAACCAAATTATTTCATGGATAAATTCTGTGTTTAAAGAAAGTTAAACCAGTTCTCAAACTCTTCCTGAAATCTGAAAGAGAGAACATTCCCAATCTCATTTTAGGAGACAGCATTTCCTTCATGTCAAACTCAAAAAAGGAACATTATAAGTAAAGAATATTAAAGGTCAATATTCCTGATAAAAATAGAGGTAAAAATTCATCCGCAAATACTAGCAAACCAAATGTTCTAGCACATTAAAAGAACCATGTAGCATAACTAAGTAGAATTTATTTCTAGGATATGAGATGGTTCAACATAAAAAATCAACTAATGTGACATCACAATGACAAAATGAAGGCTAAAAACCACACAATGATCTCACAAGATATGGGAAAAAATATTTGGAAAAATTCAAACTTTTTCATGATAAAAATTTTCAAAAAACTTGGAACAAAAGGAAATTATGCCAACATAAAAAAAAGCTTATATGGAGAACACCCACCGCTAACAGCATACTCAGCAGCCCAACGTGGAAAAACTGAAACATTTCTCTCTAATATCAGTAATGAGAAAAGGGTATCCATTCTTATGAATCTATTCAGCCTCGTGCTAGTAGCCCTAACCAAAGTAATTAAGCAAGAAATAAAAGACATAATAATGGGAAAAGAAGTAAAATTATCAGTTTGCAGATGGCATCATCTTATATAAAGAAAACCCAAAAGAGCACACACACACACACACACACACAAACAAACATACTGTCAGAACTAATCAATAAAATCAGTAAAATTACAGGATAAACAATCAACATGCAAAAATTAGTTGTGTTATTTATACTGACAGCAAACTATCTGAAAATGAAATTAAGAAAACAATACCTTTTATAACAACATATATAGTATAAAATACTTAGGAATAAACCAACCACCTAAGTACCTAGAGATAGCCTAAAGGTTCATTAATGGATGGATGGATTTTTCTAATGTGATATATATATACAATGAAATATTCAGCTTTCAAATAGAAAGAAATCTTTCAATATGTAAAAAAAGGGATGAATCTAGAAGTACCATGGTAAGCAAGAGTTAAGATAGTCAGAAGAACAAATATTATATAATTCCACTTACATCTGTGGTTATTAAATTGGTTACTAAAATAAGCAAAGTCATAGAAGCAGGATGAAAGTTTCCAAGAACTGGAAAAGAAATTTGAGAGTTGCCATTCAATGAATACAAAGTTTCAGTTATACAACAAATCATTTCTAGAAATTTTTAACAATTCTGTGTTATATAATTTAAAAAATGTTAAAAAGGTGGAGCTCGTGTTAAATATTCTTACTATAATTTTTTAATTGACTGCTTTGAAACATTACTACAGCCCCTTATAGATACCATAAACACACATACCTCTATTTTTCATAGTGCCTGCTTTTAATAACAAATTATGCGATCATAAGTTAATGTTACTTTGCATTAGATTTTCAGACAATAAAACAATAAAACCCAAAAAGATAGATTTAAAATTTCCTTTTTTAAAAAAAATAGTGTCAATATTTCTAGTATTATTTTATATCTTATTAAATCTAATCTATTCAAAACATTTTCAGACTCCTTATTTAGTTATTTCTGACTTCTGTAATTTACCAGAAAGTTCATTAGACTTCATTAATTTTTCACCAATCTATAAGCCTTATCACTGCAGTTTTTATTATGTAAGATATAATTAACTGTTTAACTTTTTAATTTTAGGGACAAGTCATTCACCTACACTATCAATAGTTTGTAATAATTGCTTTTTACTCCATCAGATATCCTTCCCTCTCAGGCCCGGTAATTAGAATTTCATACTTCACATTGCATCATCATAGTGATATTTATATCTGTCTTTTTCTCCTCAGTCTTTAAATACTGAATAGCTAGTATTCTTAACTGTCTTTTAAAGAAATCAATAGCTGTAATATGCACAAAATTGTGGTATCAAATAGTATTCAGATATGTCCATTAATAGAAAATGCGTTCCTCATGTTCTGACATATCATATATACCTATTAATTATCAACTTCCTTCATGTGGTGAAATATATATTAAATTTTAGTGACTTTTGACAGATAGAAACAATGATTAAATAGTCATCTCTCTTGAAACAAATATGAATTCTCTCAGTAGAGATAATGGCTAATCATGAATTGATGAATTGATTCTGAGATTTGGTTCCTTAAAATACGTTCCTTTAATTAGCATTCTGGAATCTTTATAAATTTTATTTTCTTACAAAGATACTTAAAAAAAAATGAAATGAAATAAAAGAGTCATGGAAGATTAGCTGAATCTAAGAATTCAGTTAGCTAAATAATCACATAAATTTAGGCTTGACCTGTACTATTACTCAAATATTTCTCTTTTGAAATTTAAAAATATTGAAATTTGGTTTAAATGTTAATTACCCATCCTGTTTTTAATCTTTCCTTTTTATACTTGACTTTATATTAGCATTTGCAGTCAGCAGTCATGTTGTTATGAAACATCCAGTACAATACTAGTGATAGTCTTTTCAAAATAAAAACAATTAAGTGAAATATACTTCAAAAAACTGAGAAAAATGCATTAAGATAAAATGCTTTCTGAAGAACTAGCTACACAAAATTAGGAAGTAAAATTTGTGTTCTTTGGAAAAGAAACAGGAAGTATTTGAAAAATAGTTCAGAAAAAATTTCTCTTACATTGCCCTTTGGCATGAATTTAATGTGCGGTATGCCCAACTAGTGCCAATATAAACACAATATAAAATTATATAGTTCATTCATTTAACATATTTCAGTCTTCCAATTTAGAAGACATCTATAATAGGATTATTCTCAAAGATTAGAAGACATAAGAGAAAAATCAAAGCTATCTATATGTGCTAGCATGTAACAACAAAAAAATATTATAGACAGAAGTATTCTTCACCAAATGCATTAAAACTCAAAATTATAAAGAAAAAATAAACGTTAACAGAAATTTTCTGAGCTAAGAAATTTTGTAAATACCTTGTATAATGCATGTGAACAAAAATAGGTCTTTGAAACAGAGAAGATTCTTGACATTTCTAAGTTTTCAAGTTCAGATAAGTAAGTGAATACTCGAGAGTTTAGCCTCTATTGAGATCTGTATTAAATTAAGGATTTTCATTGGTTTATGTTGGTTTCCCTATCAGGGATTTTACAGTAACCTTTTTTTTAAATTATTTATAGAATCCTTTAGAATTTTACAGCAACCAGAAAGTAAAGATTTTTAAATTAAATAATATATGCTAAAAAATAAATGCTAAAATCGGTGTGCAAATTATTCATATTGATTTCAATCAGCAAACATAAATTCATTTCCAACAAAAGGTAAAATAGAAAAATGCAAAACACATTAATAAAAACCTACAATTCTTTGACAATATACATACACATATATTAATTATAAACAAAAGGTAAAATGAATGTGTTATGAAATGATGCATTTTTTTATATTTTAAAACACTTTAATAATAATATTAGCCTAATGTGACAGAAATATTTGGTACACAGCATCATCTTACTGCATCATCTTATTAGA
Source organism: Galemys pyrenaicus (assembly GCA_019455555.1). Taxonomy (NCBI): domain Eukaryota; kingdom Metazoa; phylum Chordata; class Mammalia; order Eulipotyphla; family Talpidae; genus Galemys; species Galemys pyrenaicus. The sequence continues at coordinate 1,642,074 of JAGFMF010011702.1, read as the reverse complement.
AGCTGTTCTTATTTGGAAAATTTCTCTTCTCATTCCTCTTCCCTATAATGGGTGGTTTTGGCTTTTCAATGACAGGTATTCAGGAGGAAGTACAGATTCCAATTTCTGCCAGCATTCTGGAGGCTACAGGGTGTGTGTAGCATGTGCATGCAGGAGGCCCAGGGAAATGGTTCTGCAGGTCAGCTGACTTATTGGCTGCTTGGGGCTCTCTGCTCAGGGTTTCCCACAGTTGGCAGGAGCTGACTAGACACTTGGGGAGACTCTTGCAAACTCCTCCAGGTAGTTGGTTGAATTCAGTTCCCCAATCTGGACTTGCCCCAATTTTTCCAAAAATAAACATTTAGGTTCATATCAAAATACTGCTTATCTAACTAGACCACCAAGTAAGGATATTACTAGTGCCTCAGGAATAAACAATTCACTTTCACCCTTTCTCATGAAATATGCCTAAAGATGGTGAGGAAGCACAGAAGTGAACATCAGTGTTTATCATCCAAAGATGGTGAGGAAGCACAGAAGTGAACATCAGTGTTTATCATCCTGAAGCTCTCAAAATTGAGAGCTAAGAAATCAAGACTCAAGTCTACTCTTGTGGAAAGACTGAAGGGTTGCCCAGAGAAAGATTTGTCAGTCACTTTCAGAGTTAGCGTAAAAATAGTATCAAGGACATATAAAACTTCAGCCTCTATTGTCATTTCCTTCTGAGAATACCCTTACTTTGCATATAAATTTTTCACCTAGAATATTCATCTAGTAAGGAGACAAGATGATCAGGGTACATAGGGAGATGGTTCTTCCACATATATTTTAGACCCTCTACAGTTGGGAAGAGGGAATTTGGCACCTCTAGTCACTACTGGATATAACCCTAAGGTCCATAAAGAGAGAAATTTGGAAAAAAAAAAAAAAGAGTAAGAATGAAATTTTAATTGCTACCAAGGTTTATGAAAGACTGTCCTTTGAGGGAAGAAGGGCAGGACAGAGGGGCAAAGCATCTTTGTTAATAGTAACTTAAAACAATCAGTTTGGAAGCCAACATCACCACTTTTAAGCAATTAATAAGTAAACACTGCATTGAACTAAAATGTTCTGTTAGTAAATGCTCACAATTCCACAAAGGCATGATTAATCTTTGTTCATTTCTCCAGTTGAAGCTATATCTTTTTTAAAAAAATTCCCTTTGTACTGGTTCTTCCAAATACAGTAGCTAACTAGAACGGTGTCAGCTTTAATTGGATGATGGTGTAGAGGTTTCAAATCACCCAGGGGTTAAGTAATGTAGCGTAGAGCCTGTGTTATTCAAAGGGAATGTTTTAATGCACTGGGAGAAATGTGGCGACACAGCGGCTCTTTGAACTCTGGCAGACATGCTGCCCTGAAGAAGCCCTATGTTGTGTCTAATACCTCGAGTTCAGCAGTTTTAATTCCCACCTCTGTGTGATGTTTGACAGTTCATTCATTTAGAGAGCTTCGGGGATGCACAGGTGACTCAAGTTCAGATAGCTATTTTAAGGATGTGTCGCTTCTGTTTATTTTTTAATGCTAAGGAGAACACACTGAGTGAGTCAGAGGAAGACCTTTTGCACACAAAAGAAACTGTTCTTTCGAAAAGGAGAATGTTTTGACATTTAGAGACTATGCACTTCTTCAGGGGATAGACTTCTTCAAGCTGAAACATTGATTGGTAGTAAAGTTAAACAGAGCCCAGACACAGAGTACCTCTCTAAATGCTGGATTTTAAAATACTCAAGGTTATAAAAGAAAGAACCTAGACTAAGTTTGTAAAACTTTCAATATTATTTATTGTAGTGCCTACAATATGTTTCTTTATCCAAGTTTTGAAGGGTGATTATAAACGTCATAACTTCAAATGAATATTGAAGTCAATATTCAAATGAACAAATATTCAAATGAAGTCAATATTCAAACATCAGTATTCAAATGAATATTGAAGTTAACAGAGGAGACTATGCTCTTTACAAGAGAGAAAAAGTATAGAGGAAATAGTCTTTGCATACAACCCATAGTAATTACCCAAGTGACTATGTGAGTTACTGGTCAGGTGTCAGGGACTATGGGTGAGTAGGGACTGATTCAGGGGGTAAACAGTCAGAAAGGGGATGGAACAGACTATTTTGAAGGGAGGGAGAGAAACCTGGAAAAACTGAAAGGATCAAAGACAGCATGACTCACAAACAAGACCTTAGAATAAATAATGAAATATCCAGTAGCTAGATTCTTAAGGAAAACATGCCTATAATAAGTAATACATAAGAGATCTTAGGAGTTAACAAAGCAATTCTATTAAGAAAATTTATGTACTTATATAAAAAGAACATTATGAAGAATTAGCAATACTTAAAATATTATTTCTTATTCTCCAAACTAACATTTTCATGTCAATGGAAAATAAAATGATTCATTTGTCAAATTTAAATATCATGATTCAAAGAAAAAAAAATCTGTATAGCTATTCTACTGAGCTTCCTAGTATATAAACAAGGTTTTACTGAAATATGAAAACTTTAACAGAATCAGCTCTTGAAGTTTAAATAAGTCTATGCTTAAATACAAACGGATTTATTTTTTAAATAAGTAGTTTGGCATAATTTTCTTCCTCTCTCCCTTTTATAGTCCATTTTCTCTGTTCTACTATATCATTTAAGCTCGTAATTTAAATCTTCATTATATTCATTACATACATTCAAGTGAAAAAGTCTGTTCTGCCAGTTCTTTCCATGTAATCTGTATTTCTTTGTTCTGTCCATTAGTTCCTCTCCAACCTGGTTCAATCCTATTCAGAGTTCCCAACATTTCCCACCATTCCACTGGTTCTCTCTTGGAGGTTGGGAAATTAAAAGTGGACATGAGAGAAATGTGTCCAGTTTTCCAAGGAACAATGTTTGTGCCTGCACCCAATGCCTCCTCACTCTTCTATAAATCACAGATTTGATGTTTCACACATGCAGCACTATTAATCATCTTTCTCAGCTGTCATTTTGATTACATCATGTCCCTTTTTAGAAACTTGTAGTCATTTTCAGTTGTCATTTTCATCAAATTGAAATGGATAATCTTTTAGGTTTTTGAAGAATAATTTTTCAGGTGCACCATACCTAGTCATTTCAGGATTATCTTAAGCAGGTCTTTTTTCATCTGAAGATATTGTTATTTTCCCTGACAAATCACATGCAGTATCACTGAAGGCTTAGGCATTTAATTCACTTAAATCCTATATGTTAGGGGCTTCCTTTTTTAACCTGAAAATTTATCAAGAAAATGCTCACTTTTGTTGATAGGCAAGATATTCACAGGAAACTGGAGAGTATCTTTGTAAAAGTAAGCTTTTTAAATAGTCAATTTAGTGCCACATTGAATTCTAATCTAAAATTTCAATAAATACTTTGTTCTGACATTTCTACCTTAGTGATTTGTATTTCTGGAACAAAGTTGTCTTTAGGGACAGCATTTTGTTACTGTTTTTTATAAAATATGAGGATAAAATCCTGCCTAAAATTGCACTTGTCTTATTCATGCAATATGTTTAATAATTTTCAGAAGCAAAAAGAAAACACTTATTAATATTTAGTAGTCCATTTTTAGAAATGCATATTGCATTGAAAGAATAAACTTGTAACTGTTTTTCCTTATTCTGAGAATGACATTCAGAAAATATTTGAAAGTATTGTATTCATATGACGAATTTGATCCCTTGATAAAAGCATAGAAGAAAATGAAAACATTTATGAGATTAGCCCTAGATTTTCTTCATCAAACTGGTATTTTCATAACACAAATTATGCTTGTTTCTATTTATGACTTTTTCCAGTTATCTATTCCTGAATAACAAGCCACTCCAAAATTAGTAGCTTGCAACAAAACACTCATTTGTTTTACTCCCATATATGAAATGTGAGGAGTCCATGGCAACCATCTTTCCTGCACCAAGAAGCAGGGAATGTCAAGGCAGGAATTGGAACCATCAGAAGTCTTGCTGACCTCACATATGATAGGTGTGATGGCTGTCGGATTGATGGAACTTTAGGAACAGCTGTTGACCAGAACATCTATATATGACCCTTCATGCGACTGCTTAGCTTCCTCATAGCATGATGACAGACATCTGAGAATGCACATTTCAAGGACAATGTGAACATGTGTCATTTTTATAACCTTGCCTCTGAAATCACACAGCATTGCTCAGTTGCACTGTTTTAATCAGAGTAGTTACAGAGGTCTTCCGGTTCAGAGGGAGGATACATGTTAAATACTATTGATGAGAGATTTGTCAAACTCACAGTGTAAAATCTGCTTGTGAGTTGGGCTGTACTGTCAAGCCCATTTCTGGAAAATATAATCTGCCATGTGGATATGGCAAATTTCAAAAGACAAAGATTCCCTACAATATATATTCTATAAAATGCTTCTGCTAAAGTTGCCTTTGCTGAATATTTCCCTATGCAACAGAGGAATTGTTATGAATTTGATTTTGGGTATGATATGAGTAGCTTCCAGTTGACTACTACTACTGCTAATCAAAAAAGCTTTACTTCTGATGAGAAACACACTTACCAGAACTACCATTGTTTCATTCTGTCAAGAATTTAGAGTTGGGGGGCCTCCCTGGTAGCGCAGTGGGTTAAGCAATTCACTATGAAGCAAACTGCAGCCACTGCAACTCGAGTTCGATCCCTGCCGCCGACCAGGGAGGGGCCCCACATGGCTCAGCAGACCTCTCCTGCCTCGTCCGCTGCTCCCATCAGTAGTGTGTTTCAGTCAGTCTCCTTGTTCTGCTCCCTGCTCTGTCTCTGGTGAATCCTCTCACCTCCCTGGACTCTGGCCTGTACCCCAGCTCTTGTCTGCATAAATAAATAAACCTTTAAAAAAGAAAGAATTTAGAGTTGGAATTAGACCACTTTATCCACATTTGTGGTATAAATTAACTATTCTTATTCACCAAAGAAATTTCTTATGTACCTCGATAAGAAGCAAACTATTCTTGCCTTGCCTATTGTCACTGGTCACTGGTCAATGATCAGTTATTTTGTCGCAACTTCCAATAATTTTAAACCATGGTAACTTATCCCCAATTTTTTTGTTTGTATTTTGTTGTGGATTATGTTGGTCTGAATTCATGAGAGATTGATCTGTGGTTTCTTATTTGTACTGTCTTTGTCTGGTTTTGGTATCACAATCAGTATTTCCTCTGATAAAAAAAAAATTGGAAAGTATACCTCTTTTTACCACCAATCACCAATTTTTATATCCCTATGACCCTTTCTCCATCCCTCCTCCCACTAAACCTTAGAAAACTCACTTTAGTTATTAGTATTCACTAGTTTCTATAAATAATTCACTTTGTCCAATTAATTGCCTACTGTGTAAACAGCCAACATTTGTCTTCATTATACTAACTTGCTTTACTTACACAACTCCCTTGAATTCTTTCTATTTGTCTATAAGTGACTGTATTTCATCTTCTTTATGGCTGAAAATACTCCATTGTGTGGATATACCCCATCTTCCTAATCAAATCTTCTATCAGTGGTTACTTAGGTTGTTTCCATTACTGAGCTATTATCATAATATTGCGGTAGACATTGTAGAGAATTTTTTGAATTGATGGCTTCATGTTCTTTGCAGAAATGCCCAAAAGTGTCTTTTCACCAGTCTTAATCACTTATGTTGCTCTGTTTCATGACCTTATCCTCAGCTCCAGACTTCTTGCTTCAATCTCTTGACTAGAGTTTCACATGTTTTGCCTTTAAATCTAATGATTGACTAGACATATTTAATATGTCATTTTCTTAGATGTGAGTCTCATCTTTCCTTATGCAACATCTTCTTCCATTACTCTAGACAGCAGACTTTGCCACTTCTGGTACCCAAGAGCCCACCCTCTGCAGCTCTACCTGAAAAATAGTCTATGAAGCCACCATTTCTTGGTCCTAAAAAAGCTGAGATAATGATGTCTTCAGGGGCCTCCCTGGTGGCACAAGGTGTTAAGTCACAGGGCTGTGAAGCTACCTGCAGCCACTGCAACACGAGTTCAATCCCCAGCAAAGGAGATGACCCAGATGGCACAGGAGACCTTTCCTGCCTTGCCCACTGCTCCCCTTAGCAGTATATTTCAGTCAATCTTCCTGCTCTTCTCACTACTCTGTCTCTGGTGACTCTTCTCACCCCCTGCACCCTTGGTCTGTACCCCTGTTCTTATATGCATAAATAAATAAATATTTTTTTAAAAATGATGTCTTCAACCTTGGAGAACACAAGCATAAATGACACATATACTCATCTCCAATTAGTTTAGTGTCCAGTTGAAAAACCTTATAAATAAGCAACTAAATATAATACAGAGAAGAATAGAATGAATGTTATAACAGAAATACAAACTGCTGTCAGTGTCATGTGGGAATTTAGATAAATAACTTGGCAAATATGCTTAATTTTCCCAGAAAACCATTCAATGCTTACAAATAATTGTGTGTAAGACACATGCCTTCCTAGTTCAATCTTATCACAAAGGAAGATAACAGCATTTATTGCTGACCATCATAGAAAAATAGTGTCCTAAGATGATAGCACATGTCTTAACAATGAATGACAATCCCCACTGTCACCAACCTAGATCCCCCCTATGTCAAGGCAGCATGGTGTACTGTCACTTAAATTTGTAGTAAAGCTAGACCCCCACACATTTCAACACACAAAAAGAGTGTAATTAATGCTCTGTTGAAGCAAAAGGAAAAAGTGCTGCAGGTGCTCTGAGATATGTTACATGCACGGGGATGGTTCTATTTGCATTTATACTTGAATATTTAGTCACATACACACACACAAACACAAAGTTCGGGCTGGCAGAGTTTGGTAGTTACTGCCTATGTTGCTGTGCTTATATAAAAATCTTCACTTGTTTGTTTTGGATATTATTTAACTTTCCTCTTTGTGTTTCTTACCAAAATTCTAAGCATTGTCTTTGATCTTTTCTTTTTATTCAACTAGTTTGACTCCCTGGAATTCCAGGATATATTTTGGCACCAGAAAAAAAGAACAGAATAGATTAAATATTTTTCTGATTCCCTTTTAAACTTCAGAGTAAACAGAAGTTAAGTTATTGTCAATACTGTGTGACAATAAAAGGTGCTGAATGTACTTCTGTATGTACTTCGGAAGAACATACGCTACTGATCTCCTTTGGATAATATAACGGAACCAATTGCATTTGTCCCTTATCAAAATTGTTAGCCCAATATCATTTTTATGCTTCCTTTAATTGCTGAAGTAAGCCTTGATCATTCAAAGAAAGTAAGATTTAAACTCTTTCTTTTAAAGAAAAGAAAAACAAAAAGAGCTTTTCTTTGTAGAAGCTAACCCTTTAAATATGAATGACTAATGTTTGAGGAATGAATAATCATCACATACAGTTGTGGGTGGTAGTTTCTTCACAGCCCATAGACTATTTTGTAATCAAACTATAATTTAGTTTCTTATGTAACATAACATAAATTAATGGAAATTTTTCAATATAAGTAACTTTGATAAAACAAAGGCCCTAAAAGAATTCCAACGTCCTGGCTCCAAATTTCTGCGTTCTTACTGGCAGCCTATACTAAACACATTTTGTTGACCTGACTGCTATTACTCTGGTCCTAATCACTGTTAGCCAGTCTCTATGAAAAGTACCTGTGTGGGCTCTGCACTCTCTGAGAATGGGAAGTAGATCATCTTTTGTGGTCATCCTTTTCCTTTGACTGTCTCAGTAGACATAATGAATGCCTTCTCTCAATGGATTGGGCTTCCAATCTGAGCTGTGCCAAAATTCACAAGTTCTTCCCTCTCCATAGTGGGAGTAGTTGATTGAGTCTCTGTAGATCTGATCTCCCTACCTTCCATTCCAGTTGCCTTTTGAACTTCATTAATTACTTAGAAATTTCTATCTTGATGATAAGGTTTTGAGAAAAAACCCTCCTTCTGGAGGTCTAAGAATGATCAAAGCAAGTACTATTAAAAGAAGACATTATTCTGTCACAGGCTGTCCCCTGAAATGTTTGCTGACTCCTAGCTATGTCTTATAGCTATGTAGCTATAAAATATGCTGCTGCAGCTTGATTATATATAGCAGGATACATTCAGATGTCAATGCTATATTTGAAATCCAAGGGAGTATTTAGTTTTAAACACGGTATTTTTTTTAAATTGATGGTTTTCTTGTATGAGGTAGCCTGACATCTGAAAGGCCTTCATGGTGATTATACAGCCCTAATCCTCAGCTGTGGTTACCCAGATGGCCTGGCATCTAAATGTTTGGTCATTCACAATATAAGTTAGGATTACATTCAGCCAGGCCTATGAAACAATCACATACTCCCCTGATTATTTTTCCTCTAACCATACAAAGTTATACCAATGTTTAGAGGATCCATCTATTCTCAGAACATTTCACCACTCCCTGTCCATAATCAGCTTGTATCAAATATGGCCAAAGGGTCAGCTGTAATCATCAACTAACTCCCCCATTGGCCCTGGGCTGATCCTTTTTTTTTTCATTATTTTTATTCTAAAAATCTGTGTCTTAATATAACTAAGCATTGAAAGGAAAAGAATGGACTTCTAGATACATTTCTGGAACTAGAACATATCCCTATTCTGGATAACACAGGCATATAATTTCCAGCCTATCATGATAAAATAGAGAGCACTATTCTACCCTCAAACAGTTGAGAATTTAAATGCCTAGGAAAGAAGACAGACAAATAAGCAACTAAGATGGGAAGAGGCAAGGGATGGAGGGAGACAAATAGTGTAAAAAGGCTGAGGAGCGGCAGGGTGTGTGGTTCTCTAAGAGATAAGTGAATGACATTAACTCTGATAATGTGCTGAAATGCAAGAATTTCCAAATAACTCACTTTGTCCCCTAGAGCTTACCTTTCTTTGCTATAGAGCCAGAAACCCCCAATTTAATCCTTTGTTTAACCAATTAAAATGCCCAGGAGATGACTGGCATTCAATAGTTAGGGAATACATGTTATAACAGAAACTCTTTAGTCCCAACATTTTACCATGTTGAGCTCCAATAACATAAAAGATGGGATAGAACACCATGCAGGCTTTAAGCTCCCAATGGAATGGACTAGATACAGATTTGGTCACAGCCAACTCAGCTAAAAATAATGTATTCTGATTGAATAAGTTGGACTTTGAAAATTCAGTGTGAATGACTAAACTTCCTCTAACATGCCATTTTCAAAAAGCAAAACTAACAGTTACACCAGAAAAACCTATAATATCAAACTCTGGCACCCACATATATTACTGACCTACTTGCACTATTTACTGTTAAAAGAGAAAAATCACAACATATGTTCTTTGATAATTCACTCCTTTTCAATGAAATAGATTTCAGCAACTGAATTGAAACTATAGTGAAAAGGATTAAGAAAAACTCATAGCAATTTTTCAATCTTTAGTTTAAACATTTTGGTGGTAGTTTTAGATTGATTAGAGTTTAATTTTATAAAGAAGGATCTTAAAAAGCTTAGATTCAAAGTTTTGAACTATATGGGCCAATTCGTAGAACTTTGTGAAATGTATCGTTGTCCAAACCTGTTCTTGGCTATTAAGAGAACTATTCATTAATTCATTGAATGAACATTTGAGAATTTGAACATGAAAAAGAGAAAAGATGACTGATATTCTTGCAAATCCTAAATCTGTGGCATCTGATATCATGAAACATTAATTATATACCTATTATATATATATATACACACTTGTATATATATATATATACACACACACATATATATACATATATATATCAGGTCCTGTACTGTGAAGCATACAGAAAAAGAATCAATTACAGCACAATGTGATAAGCCTTATAAAAGAGATGATACTGCAACAAAGTAAAATATGGAGCAGACAACTGCTTCATGATGACAAAAATATATTTGTTGTTACTGCTGCTGTTGTTTTTCTCTCTGTGTGTTTAATCTTATATTGAGCTCTTATTACATTCTTGGCACTATACTAAGTATTTTGAGGAATTATAATTTGATACAATCCCTGGAAGTGAGTTATTATTTTCCTCATTTCAATCTTGTGTGAAGGAAGGATGGGGAGGGATAGCAGTGAAATATTAAATCTGATCAAATGTAAGGACAAGGTAGTAAATGGCCTTAGAGTACCTGATGGCAACAAGGAACTACTTAAGAGTTCTTAAGTGAAATATAATAGTGGGCCTCCCTGGCAGCCTAGGCATTAATTTTGATTCCTGGCCTGGGAGCTGACACACGTGGCACAGCTCCTGTCTTGCCTGCTCTGCTCCCCTTAACAGTATATTTCAATGGATATGCCTGCTCTGCTCCCTGCTCTGTCTCTGTTGATTCCTCTCAGCCCTCCCCAACACCTCTGGCCTACTCCCCACTTCTTCTATGTAAATAAACTCTATTAATTAAAAACTGAATAAAAATAAATAATATATAACAGTAACATGGTTTTCTTTCCTGTTACATAGAGCACTCTACCTTTATGGTAGCTTAGTGGAAATGTGCCCTCAGGAACTTTCTGCAGGAGAGCTTTGCCGGGTCAGAAACTTCAGGAAAGGATGGCATCATTCACAGCTGTCACAGAGTAAGTCACCTGAGAAATAAGCGGAGCCCTGATAAACTTTGCTAAGGCAAGTGAAGTTGCCCCACCATCTTGTTGGTAGCTCTACAATCAGTGTCGTAAGTACTGACTCATTAATTTCATAGAATTATTCTGCTGGTGAAATGCTGCGGGGATGTGAGAAAAAATGATTACCTGTAAAATCATTTCCAGTTTCTTCTGATAAATGATGAAACTATTACCCAGAAAATAAAGCAGAGTTGTATCCAAGGTTGAGCATTAAGAGAGAGAAAAAACAAATATGCACCCACCTCCCACCACCACACTCACACAGGAAATTGCATAATGTAATACATGTAAATCCATGTTATACATTGTTATGTGCAGAATATACTAACATTAACTTCCCTTACACCGTGAGCAGTGTGCTTTTGCCTTGAGTGTGATGGATCTTCATCCCAACTGCATAGTAGAGTCTGAACAAATTTTTAAAAATATTCTAGGGCCTCACCTCAGACAAATTCACTCAGAATTTCTCTAGGAAGGATCCAGATTTGGGTATTTTTCAGGCTATTCTGATACAGTGCCATGGTTGAGAATTACAGAATATTAGTGGAAGCTTAATATTACATAAGTTCAGACTAGGGTGTAGTGAATTTCAGTTCTTGACAGGGTAAATTTCATCTTTAGGACTTTAGGGTTTTGAATATAATGCATTCAGTATACCCTAAACAAATTACTATTTATCTCAGCATAATTGTCAGGATATTTACAACAGTGAAGACCTAACAATGAAGAAACTGCCAAGACTTATTATTGAATCCCAGGTATTATTATTCTCCTACTTTATCCATTTAGAAGAATTGAACTTTTAACTCAGTGATCAAAGAATTATGTGTTTGCCATATATTTTACCTGTAGTTATCAATTGCTCTCTTCAAAAGAACAATGATGAGTCAATATTTATAAAATGGCATAATCAAGGAAACTATTGAGAAATGAATTCTATTTCCTTATACTATGATTCTTTCATAAACCAAAGTAAATACTTTGCTAACGCAACTCCATAATAATTATAATACTTAATACATAATGATACTAATACTGAGTTATAAAGGCAAATTATTATAGAAAAGAAATCTAGGTATTATCTTATGCCTTTCTCCTTGATTTGAGCTGTTTCAGTCAGTCAACAATTATTACAACTCTATTTTTATTACAGTATTTGAGTGTTCTGTTTCAGTTTGCAATATCACCTATTAAGACATTGCTAAACCTCCCTAAGGAAAAATTTGTGGTTGCAAAGTTTTCAAGACAACATGGCTCAATAGCCTAGGATTTATCTGCATCTAACAAATAAGAACCTTCTCTAGAATTCGTTCTGGAAATGAGAGCAGTCTATAATAGGCTTTTCCTCTCTTCATCATGTGAACAGTGGATCTAACAATGCATGTATACCTTCTCCATAAGGTATACAATAAGACAAATATTGTAGTAGGTAAGACTTTATAACAGTGTGTAAAAATCACATGATAGAGCTCTTACCCGAAAAAGGAAAGCCATTTTCCAATGTCAATATTACAAAGAATGGGAATTTCCCACTTAAAAAGGCCACCAACAGCTAAGTGAAGTTTTTAGAAACCTTTTCTGAAATAATCTTTTCCAGACGTTGTGAGAGCCATATAAGCATACCATATGAAGCCCTTGAATTAAGAAAAATTGACCATATGTTTATTCTAGAACACACAGTTTTTGGTTTTGATGTGAGAAGAACTATTTAAAGATTATTTTTAATAAATATCCAAGATGTTTATTGTGGATATTTAATAAATATCCATTCTATTTTACTCTCTATTGTATAAATCATTGGAATCATCATATAAAGCCTAGGAACCCAGGTTTTCTAGAGAGATGGTCCCTTCCCTGAATAGTATTTAATAAGAAAAAAGGAACATCTAGCATTCATATTGGATATGCACTAACAGATCATTATTTCAAAAAGATTAAATTACTGGGGAAAAAAAAATCTAGCGCCACCTCGTCCTTTTAGGATATTTTGATTACATGTTAATATAAAGATATAGAAGAAGCCAAAATAACTGTCAGGAATGTAAAGTATCTTTTTCCACTCATCCCATCCCCATCACAAAGTTTTCTCCTTATTCATGAGGCATTGTATACTCAATTTAATAACCCACGTCTATCATTTTTAGTTTTGGCAATATGTCACAAATCTACACAGCAACACAGTTTTTCTAATTTTTATTCCCAAAACATGAGAGTACTCCACTCAGGATCATTTATGATCTAATGAAGTCTTTCTTTAAGTATATTTTTTAGTATTAAGTCACTTGGAATTCTGTTTCCAACAGAAATAGAAATAGTGACAGACATGGAAATATTTAATACAATGGTATTTTCATAAATGTTAAGAAAATGCAGCAGTCTTTCAATAAAAGAAAACGTGTGTCTCTCTTGAGGAACTGATGAAATTAGCAAGGCTAACACTCTTGTCTTCCAAGAGTTTACTCATGCATATATAAGACACATACATGAAACAAACATTACAGACAACATAATATATATTCTTCTCTGCAGATGGGCTTGTGGTAACAAAGAAGGTGGTAAAAGTGCAATTTTAAGTAAAGGAAGTAAACTACATATTGATATTTAGCATATTAAGTTAATGCTTGTAAATGAATTTTAATCAAGCAAAATTGAAAGACTATGAAATAATTATTTTGTTAGTAAACACCCAAGGGAAGTAAAGAACAAAAAATAATATTTTGTTACTCTTTCTTAATATAATGTCATCCATTAAAGGATATAAAGCATTTGGTATTTTTTACTGTGGCCTTAATGTTGGATATTTCCCCAACTGAAAGTACTAAAAACTGAGGTTCTTAAGTTTATGCACTATCTAATGCCTGTAACTTTTGCCAAAGTCAAAAGCCACCTGATACTTCTCTGGCAGTAAAGGAGGTGTCCTTCAGTAACCTATCTAGAGACCATGATTTTTTCTGAGAGAATCTTTCTTCTTTCTTATCCATTGTCCTTTGTGGCCTCTGACTTTACATACTAGAAGGTAATTCTTCACTTATATTCCTCCAAGACCACATCTCAGAATTATTTCAAGAACACACCCTTCTTGGGGAGGCTATATGCTGCTGGTTCAGATAATGGAAGGAGTACAGAGGTTGCACAGTCTCATCACTAATGCCTGTGACTTTTTGCCAAACAGGCAAACAGGCTTTTATAAGAGAGATAACTTGTTTGTTTTACAAAAAATAAATAAAACTTAAAAATCCAGTAGAATTTCAATTTATTTGCATCACCTCAATATTCTATGCATATTATATAAGCCAAAAATCTCATCTTGAATTATTTTACATCTGGAACTCTGGCTTTATATTTACTGACTCATATAGTAAATCTTCGTTAGAGAATTTAAAGAGATTTTGAATAATATGTTTGAGAAGGTACGCAATATCTAAAGCTGATTTTTGCAGCTAAACTAGACCAAATTTTCAGGCACAAAACTCCTATCAGAAGGTACTTAGAAAGGACTTGGAAACACAGCCTCCTTGGAAAGAGTAGTGTTTCCTTTCACCTGTGTTTCTGCTAAGTCATTCTAGCTGAATATTTGTTTTTATACTTTGTCGTAAGGAGCAAGCTATATACCCCAGCATTCGTATTTATCTTCACATTTCTCCCAATGCTAAAACACACATACACCCTAAAATCACAGTTCAAAATATTAAAAAAAAAAAACAAAACAGTGACACATCATCTCACCTCAGATAAGAGAAATGTCAAACTAAATTCCTAGTCTAAGTTCTATCATCTGTCTGACAGGTGCTACAGAAAATCTTCTTAGATCACATGGGTTCTCCCTCTGAATCTTTGTGTTTTGTTTTAAAATTATTCCTTAAACTGCCTCAAGTTGTTCTAAAATAGATAATGTGTGTGTGTCATAATATGAATAAATAGTACAATATAAAATTAAATAAAATGATCAGAATATAAATTATATATATATATATAAAATCTCATTATATCTATGTTGGGGAATATTTTACACATAGAAAAGAAACCTGAAAGGAAAACACCAAAGTTTTAATAATAATTGTCCTTAGAGGATACAATTACCAGTAATGTTTTCATAATTTTCTCATTTTTCTAAATTTGCTTTCATTTTTATTTATCAGTTAACAATAAAACGACCAACAGACACATGGAAAAGAAGGCTCACCATCACTTATCATTAGAGAAATATAAATCAGTGTCTCAGTGAGCTATCATCTCACACCTGTGAGTTCGGTTTATGTGAAAATGACAAGAAACAATGTGGGTGAGGATATGGAGTAAAAACCTGCATACACTCTTGGTAGGAATATAAACTAGTGTAGCCATTTGGAAAAAAGTATAGAGAAATCTCAAATAACCATTCCTGGGTATTTAGCTTGTATTTTTCAATACAGAAACGTTAATTCAAAGGAATACATGCATTCCTGTATTTTGGCAACATTATTCACAATAGCAAAATAGGCCAAAAAAGAACATAAGTGCCTATCACATCATAGGATGAAAGAGTACAGATATGGTACATTTATATCTATATCTATATACATATATACATATACATGTACACAATAGAATACTACTTAGCTCTGAAAAAAAAAGGGTGAAATTTTGTCATGTGCCACAACATGGATAAATTAAGTCAGACTTAAAAAGAAAAATACCATATAGCTTAATTCATATGTGGAAAATAAAGAAACAGCACAAAGGAACAAACAAAACTAAACTAAAACAAATTGAGATTGTAAGAAAAGCAGTGCTTATTATAAAGTTGAATGGGGTGGGTAAAATTGGGTAAAAGGAATTTGTTGTGTGGTGGTGAGTAGAAACTAAAATGTTAGTGCTCACCATTAACTATATTTTTGTATGTATGTATGTATATTTTGTATGTATCTATATACTGTATAACTACTCTGGGGAAAAATGAGAATCTTAAGAAAAAAGGACAGTTATAGGCAAAGAGAAATCTTTATGTGAATGGATTTACTTTTATCAGAATAAGAACAGCTCATATCTAGTTTGTCTTAAAATTGTCAAGATATTCCCCAACATAGATATAATGAAACTCTATCTACACACAAAAGATTGGAACTTTCATTGTTTTCTTACTGATTTCTATATCTGAACTCATTCCAAATATATATACTTGACCTCCCTCCGAATTTGAGTCAATTAACTGGGTTAGTATTTACATAAATATTTATGTATATAGTTCAGAATATGCCTATTAATGCAAACACACAGATAACATAAATGAATAAAGTATGTTTATTTTGTTAGAAGAAAGTAATTGACTAAACTGATATTAGGAAAAATCATTTTAGAATGATAAAAGTAAATGTATTACTATGTGACAGGGATGAAATATTAAAATAACAAGTCACATGCCATTTTTGCCCTGCTCACCTTCCAAGCAGAAAGGATTATTTGCTGTTTGAACAGATCCCCAGCCAGGGTCTTCGCCATGCTGGTAAGCTGGACTGCAAATTGCTGATTTATGTGGCCACAGGCCTTAGGGAGTTCACTAAATTGAGGAAGTCAGTGAAATTCCCATGGGATATTTAGGCTGCACAGACATCAAATTTCTTGTTTAGAACATGTTTTTCCTTTTTTTTTTTTTTACTTTGAATGGTACTGGATCCTAGTGACACCAAGATTTTTTCATGTCCTTATATATGACTTAGGCTCAGGTAAAGTGACAGTCTTGGGGACAGGATAGTGAATGCCATGAAGTATTAGATGATGTATATTCAGATATCAGAGAAGGCCCATTTTAGAATTCTGACTTTCCAGGTTTTTGGATTTTATATATATATATATATATATATATATATATATATATATATATATATATATTTGACATTGATTGTGGTCCCCATGGAGTTACCACCATTTCACCAGTGCACCATCACCTCAGTCCCTTGTGTTCTTTCTGCCCTCATCACATTCCCTCCCCCTTTCCCACGAAGTGTCCCCAATTAGTCCCTGACTTTTTGTAAAACATGTTTTTTTAAGATTTTGTTTATTTTTGTGTAGAACTGGGGCATAGGCCAGAGGTGCAGGGGGTAAAAGGAGTCACCAGAGACAGAGTGGGGAGCAGAACAGGTGGGTTGACTAAAATACACTGCTGAGGGAAGACAGGCGAGGTCTGCTGCACCAAGTGGGTTAGCTCCCTGGCCAGGGATTGGTCTCAGGCAGCAGAGGGATATAATGATAGTGCTGATAAGTAACTTGTAGGCTCCTAGGAAGGCCTGCTCCTTTTGGAAGAAAATATGAAAGACTGTGACAGTGAAGACTGAAGCAGTTTAGAGATCTTGCTCTGATCCTCATGGCAGAGAATTAGTTCCATGTAGTCACAGTTCCTGCCAGAGAAAATCTCCACCTCAGGTAGAGATTTCTTGTCCCAGACACTGCTGTGCCAGAGTAAGAAATACCAGTCTAATAAATTGTAATCTTAGGCCCTGGGAGTATATTTACTTTTTTTTTTTTCTAATTTACTGCTTGTCTCTTATTTCTAAAAGGTGACCTCCCTGAGTGGCAGAACATTTCTGGTACTTGTTTGAGCCCAGAAAGTATTTGTTGAATGAACAAATGTGAAGGACACAGGCCACCAAAACATTAATAAATTGACAGATTCTTATTATTAAAAAAAATTGCTAGCAAGTCTAAATGAAAGTTAAAGCAACTAAAATTGAAATTAGGTGAGGTCCCACACACACAGATTCCTGTTTTTGTATCAACTGTATAACTGCCTACGAGTATACTACACAGTCAATAATTATTAGAATGTGTGTGTACCCAGAATGAGAATGTACACATAACTACTAAAACATCCAAAGAAAATAGAGCTCTTTTATTATATTCCAGAACTTGCTGCTACTTTTTACAAACTCCCATTGAATCATGAAGACGCTGGCCAGGTAGGAGTTGAAGTGAACATAGTTTCAACATACAATATTTAAGGATTTAATAAAGTTTTAATTACCTGGGATAATTTGATACTTTGTTTTTCAGAGGTGCTCCCCTTGACCTCACTTTTCCCCAACATGGCATCTAGCTTTGTAGTCGGACTCACTTGCCTTCCTAACAGAGTGGGAAAGTTTTCCAGATGTTGTAACCAGGTCTAATTCATCCTCTGCTCTCCCACTGATCTCTGCTGCCAAGATTGCTGGCCAGCCTTCAGTCTGTTCTAAATTGAGGTTTATGGACTCAGCCATCAACCTCTATTCATAAAATCACCATGCCCTTATTTACACCATGACTTCACCAGCACCAAAAATTCTTTAAACACCTCCACATTTCACTACCTCCTCCATCTTCTACCATGATACAGAAACTCAAGAAACCTCCCCTGCCACATACAGGAATGGGTGATAAGAGCTCTGACTTAGGCTCAACTAACAACCCACCTCTCTGCACCAAGTCCATGCCAGTTCTCCCCCACTTTACTGGACCTCGCTCCACATCTGCCAGGAAGATTCTCCAGTAGACACACTCCACCACACTCCAAGTTAAACTTCTTGGCTTACCTCTCATTCACCTTCCCTCCCTTCATTCCATCAAATTTAAGAGAGAGAAAATTATCCTCCCTTCCTGCATAGCAGAAAATTTCCTTCAGTCCTGGCTCATAAAAACCTTGACATTCAAACTCACCAGGCCTAGACCTTACTATACTAACAGAAACTTAAAGAATTTAAAAATCTCATTCTCTCTCTACAAATCTTCACTCTGGGAGACTGTTATTGTGAATTCAAAAGTTCAACTGGAAATGCCAAAAATACCATTTTTTTCCTTATATAATTTAATAATGTTAATCTTCTCAGAGGTAAACAAATGGTGTCTATTCTTAATAAATAGGTCAAATAATGAAGCAACAATCTCAATATGGAGCAGCAAAATTTGAAAACCTGAAGAATCTGAATTAGCTCAGTCCCAAGGGAGGGAATAGTCAAGATTTACCATAAATATGAATTTGCATGGGTAATAAAACTAGCTAAAAACAGAAAAAAGAGAAAGAGGTGAACATGGCAATTCTCAGGTAAAGCAAATTTGATTTCATAATAGTTGCCAGGATACCAAAGTAATTTAGGTATTATTCAGTCTTTTAAGAGTAAATTCCTAACCATCACATTTCCAGTGAACAGGATTAAATGACACCTTAAATCCCTTATAGGACACTCTCTTGAAGCCAACCCAGGAATTAGGTCCTAATAGGACCTAAGTATTTCTTCTAATCTGCCCCTAGTTTGGCAAAATTTAAAAGAATATTCATTCATCAGCCAAGCACTAATTTCTGACTCTGTAACATAACTTTGTAGTATGAAATCTTTTAGCAGCCCAGAGCTGCCTAGAACTTTGGAAGATGCTTTTGTTTTGACTATGGCATGAAGAACTATCCAGAGACCCATTAAAGCCAAAAGTATTCAATGAACATTGCTGACTCTATCTCTGCAATCAAAATGTCCTAAATGAGGCAGAATTGGAAATGTGATTGATTTCTGGTACCACATCCTTACAGACAGTTCCAGTTTTCTCTGGAACTAGAATTTAGTTCAAGAAAATTTAACTTACTGTCAGTCTTAGGGGAAAAGGTCCTTATGGCTGAAGAGGGGCTTTAAAGAACATGTTGGTGTTTGGGTTTAAGACCTAGAAAAGAAATGGGAACAGACAGTAAGTAGTTCATCCATGTAAACAAATATTTTGGGATGTGGAAAAGAAATAACTAGAGAATTTTTAGAGTATTTTTATGTATGTTATGGAATACAGTATCAATCTTGTCTCAATCTTCAAGAGTTTTGGAGTTTCTCGGCCTCTGTGTGTACATGTGTGTGCTTGCATGCACACACATGTATTTGTGTTTTAAATATAACTCCATGTTGCTGCCAGCACTAAGTTGGCTCAGATTAATAAGAGTGTTATTAATATTAAAGATATGTCTAATAAAATTTATTATTTTATGCTTTTCTACTTTTTATCTTTTTCATTTAATAATGCTCATAGTTATTTTTGTTGCTTTATGGAAAAACAGAAATTTAAAGAGAATTTAAATTTAATTACTCCATTCTATCATTTACCAATCAGTAAACTGAAGACTAATACAATTAAGGAATTCCCAAAATATGCAGCTAGTGAGTGAAACAATGAGAGGTAGAGACGAGTTAAGAATCAAGTTTCTTAATTCCTTACGTCTCAAACCTGATAATGATAAGGAAGTAAACATTTTTTTTTTCTTTTGGGGAAAAAATTAACATTTCTAGCAGAATGCTTAAGCAAATTTCTGATGAAGTTTAATTTAGTCTTGTTATGGGACACTATTTCCTCCCACACAGCTGTCAGTCAAGAGTGACCTTTTACCAAGATTTTTTTTCTCATTTATATCTAATCCAGTGGTTTTGAATTTTGTTGCACATTTGAATCACCTGGGATAGATTTTAAATTCCCAATGTCTAGATCAAACCCCACACTAATTAAACTGGAAAGTCTAGGTTGGACACCAAGCATCAATATCCAATATCTTTTAAAGATCCTTCCCTAGGTGAACTCAATACACAGCAAACCACAGATATAGCCTAACAATAATTATAGCTTTTTCTCCCCCCCCCCCGTCTCTCTCTTTCTCTCTCTCATTCCTACTAAAAGTGAATCTTGGAACTTGTGTACTGGAAACTTTTTCCTTTGCAAGGAAAAACTGATTTTCTCATGTCTATCCTATCTTCCAGAGCTAAGTCATATGCTTAATCATATGCATAATAACATTTGAAGACAAGCAATACATTTAATAAAGTCCTTACATATACGTTAGGAAAATCTAAGAGATTCTAGTTACTCTGAATAAATAAAACCATAACCAACAGTTTACAGCAAGAAAATGGTCTTTGGATTAGCAACAAATAACTATTTAACTAAGCACCTTACATTTCTCCCATGATTGTGGAAGCACTTTCTTGCTCTTCATTATACAATTATTGAACTGTTAATGCCTTTATGAGCTCTAATCACTTCTCTGGTCTCTTCCTATTCACAGCTATAACTTTAATTGAGTTTACTAATGAGGTAAATTATACAGTTCTCCATAACTAGATTGTCAGGTCAGGTTTCCTACTTTCCACACAACTAGTCACAGAATCATAATATCTGGGAGAGAATATAAGAAATTAGAAAAATCCCTATTTAAAAAAAGAGAAATCTCCAGTATTGAAGATCTAATTTTTTCTGTCCAATTAATTTTCTAAACCTATTCCTTATGCATTAATTGAATTATATAATTTATAAATATATGGATAGCTAAATCATATACTTCAGGTATATGAAAGCAACCAGTCTAGTGTCTAAATGATTACTTTATATACATTGCCTGCACAGATATACATCTTCATAAAACTCATCTTTATTTTTCAGTTGTAGATACTTCCTCAAAAAAATAGTAAAAACAAAATTATTTATCTGTATAAAATAAGAGTTGTGCATTATCTATATATAATTTGTTAAAACAAATTCCAGTGCCCTCTAAAGACTCATATCCAGAATTCATATATTTTTTTAAACCCTTAACACTCAATAATAAGAATTTATTTTTTTTTTTTAATGAGGAGAAAAGAATTTGAACCAAACTTCACCAAAGGAGATATTCAGATGTCAAATAAGCATGTGATAACATACTCGATGTCATTTATCTTTAGGGAAATGCAAACTAAAACCATAGTGAGACATCACTAAATTTTTCTAGAATGACTGAAATTTTGAAAATTAACAATTCCAACTTCTGGCAAAGATGCAGAACAACTGAAACTCTCTTACACTGTTTCTAAGAATCCAAATGACACAGGTATTTTGGAAAAGTTTAATCATTTCTTTTACTTTTTTTTTTTTTTAAAGATTTATTTATTTATTCATACAAACACGGGGGTACAAGCCAGAGGTGCAGGGGGTGAGAGAATCCACCAGACAGAGTGGGGAACAGCACAGGCAGATCAACCGAAATAAACTGCTGAGGGGAGCAGTGGGCGAGGCAGGAGAGGTCTGCCTAGCCATGTGGGTCACCTCCCCAGCCGAGGGCAGGGATCGAACTCGTGCTGCAGTGGCTACGGTTTGCTTCATAGTGTGTTGCTTAACCCACTGCGCCACCAGGGAGGGCCCTAATCATTTCTTTTAAAAAAAATAAATACTTATGAGTAGAAATTAACTCAGTATTTGTCTAAGAAAAATGAAAATGTATTACATGTAAAAATACACAGACATGTTTTAACATTTATTCATAAACTAAAAAAAAAAAAACTGAGAGAAAAAAGCTAATATCCTTCAGTTGGTAAATGGATAACAAATTATATTATCCATACAGTAGAGCACACAATTGAAGAAACAAATTATGACAAGTGTAACAACATGAATGAATCTCAAAGAATTATGCTGAATGGGGGAAAAAAAGACAATTTCAAAATCAGCATACATCTGATTGCACATTTATGACATCCTAGAAAAAAATCCAAAATATTGACACAAAACAGATGAGTAGTCACAAAGGTGTAGGGATAAGGGTACCAGGAAGAAGAAAAAAATCACAGGACACACACACACACACACACACACACGATCTTGCTGTGCTATGATTTTTTTTTTTGGTAAAATGAAATTTTTAGGAAGAGAGGGACAAAGTCCCCTTCTTCATTTGTCAGGGAAGAGTTCATTTATATCTACTAGGCAACTGGTGTGCTGGAGACACTCAAAGTTCATTGTCATTTATCATTTCCTGTGGATTGGGATCTATAGTAATGGAGCCCATCATTCATCTTTTATGTCTCCTAGAAAATTACTATTATAAGTTTTAAAGTGTAGTTTCCATTTCTTCTGGTTGCTTTTTCAGCTACTGGCGGCAAGATGAGCACACAAAGGGTAAGAAAATCATCATATTTTAAGTATAATTCTCACAAAATTTCATTGTATTTATTCAAGTTATTCAAGTTCTCTTGATGTAGACTTATCTAAACATGAACCTACAGGATGATGGCTGTTCAGAAGCACTTCACGCATAATGAACAAAACACTTGACAACAAAGCAAATATTTACAGACAAGTATCTAGTTGAAGAAGTTCAGAACAAGTGTAATATCCAGTGGGTTGGGTTTCCTATCTTGGAAATCCAACTTGTTTATTACTGAATTCTGCATAATGATTCAAATGCAATAGGAATTAATAGCTAGCACACAAATGTTACATTATTTAGTAAGCAGAATACCTAAGCCTATAATCTAGCACCTTTATACAAGTAAGTGTACATTTTTTCTTAAGTTAGTATTGCACCCTTGGTCTACAGTGTCATTTGCTATTGTTGAAATTGTAAAGATAGTTATTTTCAAATGCAGCATTCAAAGACCTCAAACCAAGGGAGAAACCTGTGTTCAAAGCAGTGCACACCAGTATTTCCAC
Organism: Galemys pyrenaicus; assembly: GCA_019455555.1. NCBI lineage: Eukaryota > Metazoa > Chordata > Mammalia > Eulipotyphla > Talpidae > Galemys > Galemys pyrenaicus. The sequence goes on along the minus strand of JAGFMF010011702.1, from coordinate 1,618,959 downwards.
CTTGGCAGATTTTTATGTCAACAGACAGCTAGATGAGAGAGTAACAGTTCATCTTAGATATTACTAATATGGAACTATCACAACCCAAAGTAGAATAGATAAACCCTTCCCAATAAGCATCCTCTTTTTCTCTCCAAGGTTCACAATGTGTGGTAATATTTACATGGTATGAATATACCAAGTCATATGCACACAAACTGCAGTTTGGGTAAATTATGTCAGTACACTTCTTGGGTAACTAGTTACAACAGAAAAAATATTTTTAACCCAAGAAGTACAAAAAAAAAAAAAAAGTCCTTAAGCAATTTGTTCAATAAAACAGTGTTATGAGTTATTTCCTGTGCTGTGATGGCATCAATAGTATTTTACATTATATAGACTACAAATAAGCTATTATCTTTTACTTGATATATTTATGAAGATTAAAGTAACACTAGGAACATACCTTAAATCTTCTTGACAATTACAGCTAGTTTTGCTTTTTTCACAAAACAAATGGTAGAATATTATCAACCCAAAAGGTATAACTTTTACAGATAAAGTCTTAATTGTAGGATAACCAGAAATTAATTTTCCTGGGTGAATCTTATCATAATGGCAGCTGGTAATATTTTTAGTGGACTATTCTAATAGAAACTTCCCTGTCATTCCAAAAGGATGACAAACTCAATTAAATTTCCTGATACAATTATGTACATGCTGAATACAATAAATGGTTGCCCATTTTAAGAGTTTATTTCAGAATTAAGATGGTCAGAAAATAAGACATGGAAGTTTCATGACTTAAAAATAAATGTGAAGAGATCTATTTATAGACACTAATCTGAATATCATGCTTTCTATTTTGGATCATTCAGATAAGTGAATTAAAGCACGTCACTGAGGGAGAAGTCCTTGGCATATCTAATATATTCTTATGTAAGAAGAAATAAAACTTGAACAAATTTAAAAAGTGATAATGAAAAACAAAGACTGGTACTCAATAGTAACATAAAACTCAACAGAGCTAGAACAAGACACATGGAAAAAGAATTCTTAAACATCAGGCAAGCCAATAGAACTTTGGAGGAAGAAACTGTTGGGGAAGTTTTCCAAGATCAGAACAAAGAAGTCATATGACTACCTCTATACTATTTGTAGTATCTGGTGGCAGGATATAAAACTGGCATTATTTAACTGAGTGCAGAGTTCTGGTAATAGAGATGACACACAGACAGTATTGTTTCATAAATGTATAATAGAGCCAAATCAAAAGGGAGAAGAAGAAATTTAGAAGAGTAGTCATTTGGAACAGATAAAGCATCCTGCTTCTCAGAGTATATATAAAGGCACATTATTCAGACTCACAGTTAAATTGTGGTCTTCAGGTTTAATGTTCTTAAGCGAACTATTAATATTTGAAGTAGATGCTTCCATTTTATACCTTCAGATTTTCATCTGGTCAGTCACATCACTCTGCATGTTCCCATCCCCCAATGCTGTAGATTGGTGTATGTTCACAATTATTTCATATGAATTACAAAAGAACTCATTGAGAACCAGGAATCCACTACATTTCATACTTTATGTACTTCTTATTTTTCAGAGACTTTAAAAATTAGTGTTATCAAATCCCAAAATGCATTAAGTAGGGTTAGATTTATAACTTAAGAAATGATAATTCCAGGGCCTCCCTGGTGGCACAGTGGGTTAAGCAACACACTATGAAGCAAACCGCAGCCACTGCTGCACAAGTTTGAACCCTGCCACTGGCCGGGGAGGGGACCCACATGGTGTAGCAGACCTCTCCTGTCTCACCTGCTGCAGCCCTCGGCAGTGTGTTTCAGTCTGCCTGTTTTGCTCCCCACTCTGTCTGGTGAATCCTCTCACCTCCCCTGACTCTGGCCTGTACCCCAGCTCTTGTGTGCATAAATAAATCTTTAAAAAAAAAAGAAATGATAATTCCACTGTAAGAAGGGCAACTGGATCTCTCCAGATAATTCTATAATGGGTCAGTTCGGACTCTATCCTCCATACTTTTTTTTTTCCAGTCCTCATACCTGTAATCCCAGTTTCCCTCTGAATCTAATGATAGGTGACAATTTCATGAATTCCACAGACCATGGCATGGGCCACAGCATAACTAATTGACACCTCAAGAGGCTAACGCCACTACAGAACAAGTGAACTCTTCCTATTTTGTCTCCAAGTGCAATCTATTTCATCAACAAGGCCCCACCTGCTGTCATAGAATGGGAGGGGTGAGATACATTACATTCCCAAATGGTATGGTTATCCTTCAAATTCACCTATCCTACATATTAGTGAGAACTCTGGTCACTACTGCCCAAGGATCACATAGGCCATGACAGAAGCTGAAATTACAAAGTAGAATGTAGAATGTATCCCAGTTTTTTCTAAAGAAAAAAAAGTAACAAAATACCTAAAAAATGGAAATTGATCAAACTGTATTGGTGCTATAGTTGGAATCTGAGACTGATATTCTTACATGGACCCTGTAATTCATGCTTGTTATTCTTCAAGTGATCAACCTACCATAATATCTACTATATAACCCATAGAAAAATTTCCTTGTGCCTCCAACAAATATTATAAAGCCTCCACTTTATGATGAAAAGTGCTCTTGTATATGGAATTTTGACCTAAAATTTAAGAAACATCCCCACCCCCCAAAAAAAACCACTTCAATATTGTGAAAGGAAAGCTGAAGATGGTTGCAAAAATTCAGTAACTACTATCTAGATCTGCTCACCAATTGGCACTTTAAGTTATCTTTTGGCAAGGCTTCTAAGTTTATAGCCTAGATGAGATTTCATGAATCATTTAAATAAGCAAGAGTACGTTTGCTTCGACAATTACCAACTGGCAAGTGAAAATAAACAACAGTGTTCATTCTGTAAAACACAGACATTTGTCACAAAATTCCCAACACTAACACATAATGTAACTTTATAAAACTTCAGTCTCACAAATGGTAAAAGACTTAACTCCTAACTTGATAAGAGAGTATGGTTAAGTTTTTTTTTTTTAACTCACATTACTTAGAAAAAGATTCCACCAAGGTGTTTAATGGTTCTATAACAATGTGGTTTTAAACTGAAAAAAAAAAAAAATGCATGTGTTTATTGAAACAATAGAAGTTTCAACATCTGCAAGATTGTGGAAAGGATTTCAGGAATATTCTGATGGATGGGATATGATTTTTATCATGAGAGATTTAAATAACCTTAAGAATTTATTTATTTTTTTAAAAGATTTATTTATTTATGCATACAAGCACTGGGGTACAGGCCAGAGGTGTGGGGAGGGGTGAGAGAATTCACCACAGAGAGCGGGGAGCAGAACAGGCAGATCAACAGAAGTACACTGCTGAGGGGAGCAGGGGAGCAGCAGGAGAGGTCTGCTGAGCCATGTGGGTCCCCTCCCTGGCGGGCAGCAGGGATCGAACTCGTGCTGCAGTGACTGTGGTCTGCTTCATAGTGTGTTGCTTAATCCACTGCGCCACCAGGGAGGGCCCAATAACCTTAAGAATTTTTAGCTGCACTCAGCTATCACATATTTCTTTTTTGGTAGGCATTGAAATATATGAAATCTTAATAGTTTTATATATGAACAATGAGTAATCAAAAATAAAGACTACAGTTCCATTCACAACAACAGTAAAAATAAGTTGTTTTTTTGTTTTATTAATTATATTTGACATCATTTGTAGTCCCCAGGGAGTACCCATCACCATTTCACCCGTGCACCATCACCTCAGTCCCTTGCGCACCCTCTGGCCTCTTCTCCGTCTTTGCCCTACTCCCTTCCCCTCCCACCCCATGGTTCCTTTGGTTTATCCTGGCTTTTTGGTCTTGAACAACAGCAAAAATAAGTTTTAGGAATAAATTTAACAGAAGAAATGCAGCACTCATACACAGAAATTAACAAAATTTAGAAAAGATAAAAAATAAACATCTACATAAGACATTCCAAATTCATGGATTTGAAGATTCATTTTTTGTATTGCAATTCTACCCACATTGATCAATATAGATTTAGAACAACACTATCAAAATTCCAACAGCTTGTTTTTCTAGAAATTGGCAGGTAAATCCTAAAATTTACATGGGTATGCAAAACTAGAATAGTCAAAACAATTTTAAGAAAGAACAAAGTTATAGATCTTTCATTTCCAATTTCAAAACTTATTACAAAGGTATGGTCACTGGGACAGTGTAATGCTGATGTAAGTACAGACATGTAGATCAATAGAATGAAATTATGTTCATTATGTCCCTTATATGTATATAATCATGTCCCTTATATGTATAGTCAATTGGTTTTGGACAAAGCAGTTAAGACAACACATTAGAAAAGGATAATCTGTTCAAAAACCAAGATGAACAAAGACTTGCACTTGAATGTTAGTGAAAGTATTTTTCATAATAATCCAAAACTATAAAAAATCTAAACATTCATCAACTAGGGAATGGATGGGCAAAGTAGAGTAGATGCACACAGTTTAATAATCTTCAACAATATAAAGAATAAACTGTTGATATGTGCAGCTCAAAAACATTATGCAAAGTGAAAAATGTTATATAGCAAAGAGGCACAGTTTGTATAATTCCATTTATATGAAATGTCCAGAAAGGGCAAATTTATAAAAGTAGATCCATGATTGTGTGAAGTTGGGGGGTGAAAGGAGCTGGTAAATGGATACAAGGGATCTACATTGAGAGATGAAAATCTAAAATTGATTTGGGTGAGAGTTGCACCACCCAGAATTATTAAGGCTCACTTTTAGTTGCCGACTTGACAAAGGTAAATTTTATGATACAAAAATATATGTCAACAAGGTAGTTTATTTTTTTAATAAGGGATGGGAAATATATCTTTATTTTTTTTAAAGATTTATTTATTTATGCATACAAGCACTGGGGCACAGACCAGAGGTGTTGGGGGGGCGAGAGGATTCACCACAGAGAGCGGGGAGCAG
>JAGFMF010011702.1:1492908-1604465 GCA_019455555.1 Galemys pyrenaicus | reverse complement strand
GGCATTTAAGTTGTTTCCAGGTCTTACCTATTGTAAGGAGTGCTGCTATAAACATAGGGGTGCAGGTATTCTTTTGAATCAGTGTATTTGTGTCTTTTGCTTTCCATTATTTTAAATCCAAGATGTACTTATAATTTAGAGATGACTGTAATTGAACAGTATTCTATATTTGATAGGAAAAAAATGTAGATTATATTTCAACTATTTTGAGAAATTCCATCTGTGTTTATCTAAATATAAGAGGACTGTTTAGAAAATAATGCATGTCTTTTTACATGTTGCATTGAAAATATACATGAAAGAGTGTTCATCACTTATAACCCAGGAAATGTAAATCAAAACTACAATGAGGTTCCATCTCACAACTATGAGAATAGCCTATATCAAAAAGACCAGCAACAATCATTGGTGAGGATGTGGAGAGAAAAGAATCTCATAAAACACTGGTGGGAATATAGGCTGCTGAAATTCCTATGGGAAACCATGTGGAGGTTTATCAAAATATTAAAAACAGATCTAATATAAGATAGTAATCCCCTCCTAGACAACTATCCAAAGAATGCAGCCAAAGGATATAACAACACTAAGTGAAGGGATATATGCAGTGCTACATTCACCAGTTACAATAGCAAAATTATAGAAACAACCTAAGTGCCAAAGGACAAAGGAAAGAATTAGAAAAATGTGGTGTATAAACACAATGGAATACTATTCAGCTGTGGGGGCAGGGGGGAAGATGAACTCTTACAACCTTACTATTTGTGACAACATGCATGGAACTGAAGTGGATAATGCTAAATGAAATATGCCAGAAAGACAAATACTAGAACGTTTCACTTAATGTGGAATATAGAGAAAAAACAAAGGGTAAAACAAAACCAGGCTAATAACAAACCCTAAAAATCTGACTATAGAATTTCACTTCAAGAGAGCAAAAGATGTGGCAGAGTGGGGAGAGTATAGAATGGATTATGGTGGAGGTGCCTTCATGGCAGTTAGGGTGTAGTGACTTATCTGAGGACATGTGATCCTTTGCCTCAAATTACATAGTGCTATAAACAAGTGTTACCTCGATTTGAAAAACTGATTTATCAATAATCACTTTAATAGTTTCTGGCTAGCCCTTGCATTATTTCTTTTTAAAAATATCAGTGATACACACAGAAACACAAGCACACTCACCTACACATGCCAATCCTTCTTGCTAAAGAAGAAACTTAGAGTACACAGTCTTCTGAATATTTTTATCTATAATTAAGAGTATATCTTCAAGATCATTTCAAACATTTTGGAAACCTATTTTATTTTTCTAAGCATGCACAATCATGCTAGACTAAACTATTTTTAGCAATTCTAAAAATAATTTTCTAATAATTTTGGAAGTAGTTTATTATTCCTAATGGGATTTTTCCCATCCACAACACCTTATCTCTCATTAAACAAAGAAATTAACTCTGTACTTTTGTGGAAAATTGGAAATATCCCCTTTCTCAAGCACAATTATTACTGTCTCTCACATAAAATATAGATAGCCACCATGGAAAAAAGTGAAACACACTTTTTTAAACCAAAGTAAAAGTTTGTGGCTAATATTTCTCTTTTCACTTGGATTGAAACAGAACATTTATTCTGTGGCTTATAAAACACAGAAAATAAGCTGAAAGTTATTAATTTAAGCTGATAATTACTATCATTCCTTGTAAGTTTTGATGGTGCTAGTAACTTATTAAATGGTATCAGAAAATTGGAAAAGCACAAGTTTTAAGTTGTAAGTTCATGTTTTTCATATCTCCATCTATCTCTGCTAAATCAGAAATAGCATCAATTTTTAATCCCTGTGTATAAAATTATTGACTATATATACACAACACAGTATTGTATCAAATGAACTTGTCATGTAGGTAAAATTCACCAGGATACCTCAAACATTTCATCACATGCACTTGAGGCGCCTCTGTGGTTCAAGTACTCTACCATCCACTAGGAATACAAAGCTGAATTGGCGCCCAGAATTTAACTTTTTTACTAACTTGTGAATGTTTAAAAGAGTTGATAAAAGACACATAATTTGCAAATTCTGAAAGAGTGTGCTAAACACAACAGTAAATATTTACACACTACAGTGAGGCAGTACAGAGAAGTTCAAGTGATTAATTCTTGGGAAAGCTTCCCAACTAAGTGGCAGCTGGGAAGGATAAATAACTCTGAAGGGGAAGATGGCCAAAGGAATCTCTGGCAAAGAGAAGAGCAAAGAATACTTGGTGGATAAAGAAAAAAAATCCACTAGAAACCTCCAAAAGGCCTTCTCCACTTATATATATTTAATATATATCCTATATTAAAATATACCCAGAACTAGGTGCTACTCTCTCCTACAAAAGTATAGATTAATTAGCCTGTGGTAAACCTGTACATATGCATATTTAAAAGTTCCCCTGGTAATTCAATGTGAAGGCAAGACTGAGACTCATGGCAGCAAAAATTGATGACTGGAACTAGCCAAAATGGTTTGAACCACGGATGCAATATGTATTTTCAGCTCCAAGAGAAAGATGGTCCTATTTGTTTATAGGAATCCTATAATTGCCGTCCACTATATCCTGGATACAATGTTCTCAGTGTTTTCCTTTATCATTTTCCAATCAAAAAACAATCACCTTCTCCAAAACATGTTAAAATCAGTTTTTTAAAACTATGCCAGTTGATTTGTTTTTATAAACATATAGGCGTAGTGACACTCTCAGCACGACTACCAAATTAGGCATCACCTTAAGTTAAAATCCAGTGCAAGTGAAAGAAGATTGTCCATCTTTTTGACCATTAATACTTAATTATTCATTTCATTAAGTTTTTACTTTAAAACGCTCATTAGTAACAATTAGTCTTCACTCCTTTCTAATTTATACGCACCTATTTCTAATTACAGTGGCACTATGTCAGCCTTAGAAAATGCACCTTAAACTCTTTAAAACAACTTGAATATTTCTGCCTAGCTAGGGATATTCATCTTCCTATTCAAAAAATAATTCTACCTAATTTTATCTCAGGTGCATTTCCTGTACTCTTCTGTTATGATTCCTATAATTCTCCAATATTTGAAAGATAAATATAAGCATTTATTTGTTCTTGTTCTGAAGGTTACATCTCATTGAAGATGGTGAGCATTGCTGAATAAGAAAACCAAAAATATCTGTAATCATTAGATTGTTTATATCACTCCCCAATAAAATGTGTGTGTGTGTGTGTGTGTGTGTGTTATCTTGAGTCCCTAGTTCCCTATGTGATGGCATTAGGTGCACAATTTGGGAGGTAATTAGCTTTGATGAGCTCATAAGGGTTGAGCACTCATATGGGAGTGATGGCTATAGGGAACATGGCATGACTCAGGCTCTTTTTCACCTCCTACCAGTAACATCTATGGCTGTCCCCTGTGGTCTTGCTCTTCTCCCAGGTTTCTCTGTCCACACATGATAATGGTGTTGCTGTGGAGGCACCTGGGAGCATGAGCAAGGGCCGCACACACACCTGTAATTGCAGACACCCAGGTTAAGAAGCTGGGGAGCATGGAGCACGCATACATATAACTGTGGATGCCTGAGAGAAATCATAAGGAGACCAGAGAGCAAGACTACAAGACAGAGAGGGAGCTCAAGGGAGAATACCTGAGAGAAACAAGAGAGAGCACAGCATCACTCTGAGGCTAGGGGGCTCAATTGCTGCCACCTTGCCTGCTGGTATGTCCTATGACTCAGCATTGAAGGCCTGTAAAATCTACCAAAAGTGCCAAAAATTCTGTTTTCCAGCAAATCAGGAAGTGGGCCCTCATGAAGAACTGAATCTGTGAGCATGTGGATCACATACTCTCAGCCTACAAATATGAGAAATATGTTATTAAAGCCACTTAATCTGTGACATTTTGTTATAGCAATCCAAACTGACTGAAGCAGACCTTTAGAACCTAAAGCAAAGTCACATTAACTAGTTTGGAAAATGTGACTACCTCCTGAGTAAAGGAATGGCTATAAACAAGTGCTCTATGCTTCATAGCCTCTTGAGCTGAAAGCTCAGATCTGTATTCTTTAGGTACCAGTGTATGAAAAGGTTTATTTATAAGAATCTACTTCCATAATATTACAATGGAATTTTAAAGACATAATTTATTTATTTTAGAGATGTTCTAAATTTCAGTGTATGTTAATCTCAATGAGGAAGAAAAACAACATATATTTTTTCAGATTATGATTATGGAACACATAGCATTGTTATAGTAATGAGTGCCACTTTTGAAAAACCAAACTTTGTTCTCTAAACATATAGCATAGAAAATTATCTTACCAAGGTAAGGTATGAAGAAAATCTGTTCTCAACATTCTGACTTTTCAAGTTGGCATCTTCTTTTGCTTTCCAGCAGACTTCTTTATCCTTCGGTAACCAACTCTCAAAGTCCATAGCTCTCTATGACATTCAGGCTCCAGTGTGCTGGACCTCCCTTGTTACACAGAATTTAGCCATCCTTTTCACCATTTCCTCTGCTCCCAGTGTTCTAGAACAGGCTTGTGCAGTGCAGCAGGCACAGGGCAGGCTCACCATCAATTCAGGCAGATGGTTAAACAGGAGTCCACGAATTCTTGGTGGATTTTTTCAGGCTCTGATGCTCTCTTGGGGAACCAGGTAAACAGGCCCACCAGGCAGGGAGACTGGCAAGCAAGGAGGCAGGCCCAGGCCAGGTGGTGGAGAGTTGGGAAGGGGGAAGGAGAAGGGGGCTGAGAAGCAGGAAGGTAACCAAAACTCCCAGCACCCCCATGAACGTTCACTCTTTCTCCGAGCTCTCTGGTGTTCTCTCATGGTCTCACCTCTTCTGCAGTCACTCATCCTCTCATGGCCATCCTCTGAGTAATGCCGCCCTTATTTTCCTGCCTCCAAGCTCAGGAGTGCACAATTGCACATGCTAACAGCCATACCCAATGTAGCCACACTTCCATCCACTTTCTGCATTAACACCACCAAGGCCACAGGTGATAGACACAGAGGCTAGAGGTGCAAAAGCCTGCCTGACTTCTCATGACTGATAAGTTCATTCCAAGTACATCTATGTATGAAGATTCATAATTACCATCCAGATCTTCTATTTTAAAACAAGTTATCCTAATGCTGAGAACTGAAGTGATATTGTGGGGGAAAAATTCACTAAACATATTGCCAAAAGATCTATCTTATTTCACAGCTCTGTGAAACTCACTTAATTTTCTGATCCTCAATTTTAGCAAAATGTATATAATACCCACCCTCTGTTAATGATGATTATATGAAGAGATAAACTCGCTTTGTATGTATATACATGACTATATATTCATCCACATATAATAATATAGTATTTATGCTGTATTGTGGGACACATAAACATTTTATTTCTACCTCTGCAAGTTTCAAATGAATAACTGGTTAAAATATTAGATGAAAAGGTGAAAATAAATGACCTTATAACAAGAAAGGATTGGTATATGCCTCAGAGACAACCACTGAGATAACCAAAGAAGTGACTTTCAGAAAAATGGTCACCATTTTCTACCTTTAGCCTTGCAAGTCCAATATAGATGAATTCGACACAGGGGGAGAATATAGAATAAAAACGGCCCTGCATGTAATTTCATCCTATTATGTTTACATGAAAGGAAGATTGAACTCTATGCATTTTTTCCAGCATTCTTTCTTGCATTGTTAGTGCTCTGATCAGAACCAACCTAACGCTAAGTGCTAAAGGCTATAATCTCATAGAGAGGATCACAGTATGGATGTGTGTCCGTGAGGAGATAACCGACAGAAGGCATCAGCAGCAAAGTAAGTTCATCTTAAGCAAACCCGTTTAGAACTAGCCTATCACAAAGACTCCAAAGCTCTCACAAACGCTATATAGATTGGTCAGAAACCGCTGAAAAGCCCGTGAGGTGTGCTGAGGGAACAAGTTCAGGCTGGTGTGTAATCTTAAAGCTGCTGAGGCAGGAAAACACTAATTGCATTTCCTGAATGACATTTTTGATCATCCTACCTTCTCATGAAAGAGGATTTTCTGAAAATTGAAATGGTGTTAGGATGTTGAGAAATCAGCCAAGTGGCGATATGTTTGCTGAGAATATCATTTCCTGTTATTGTGGGGATTAGCAGGAAGGGTTGTTTTTGTTGTTGTTTATTCCAGAATCATACTGTCTAAGCAGTTGTTAAGGATGGGTCTTATACTACTATTTCCTGACATGACTACTGAAGTGAATAGAAATTCATGCCAATGGGACATAAATGTCATTGGTTCCCTCTCCTCGTAATTTTTCAGAAGAACCTTATATAAATGTACTGAGGGGGGCAACCAGTAATGGGATTCCTCAGTAAGAAAAATATATTGAGTAGTGAGCTTGAGGGCAAGAACAATATCAACAGGAGATAAACAGAAGTTGAATTTTTCAGTTCAGATTGAAAAATTATTAGAGAACCAACAGAATAGTCTCTGATATGTTAGTGACTATTAATCTAGCAGTGGTACGATAACTACTCTTTTTTGTCTGAAGAAAAAAATCTAAATAGACTCATGCTGCTGATTAAGTGGAATGATAGCTCTTTAATAGAGTCATTTACGGAAATAACCTTTTGTTAAGAAATCTGTTTCTCATGAAAACCATGAGATCACCAGGTACTGACCCTTTGGCTAACTGACAATCATGTAACTGGATAGAAACTAGAAAGAAGACTCCAATCTATAAAAAAAAGCTATCTCTTGGGCTTTCCTGGTGGCAGAGGGGGTTGAGCACTACACTGTGGAGCTTCCATGGCTACTACAGCAGGAGTTTGATCCCTGGACAGGGAGGGGACCCACATGGCACAACAGACCTCTCCTGCCTTGCCCGCTGCTCCCCTCAGCAGTGTATTTCAGTGAATCTGCATGTTCTGCTCCCTACTCTGTCTCTGGTGAATCCTCTCACCCCTCTGCTCCTCTGGCCTGTGCCCCAGCTCTTGTATGCATAAATAAATTTCAAAAATCTTTTTTAAAGAGTCGTGGGAGGTAAGAGGATTCACCAGAGTGGGGAACAGAACAGGTAGACTGACTGAAATACACTGCTGGGGGCAGCAGCGGGCGAGGCAGGAGAGGTCTGCTACGCCAAGTGGGGCCCCTTCTTGGCCGGCAGCAGGAATTGAACTCGTGCTGCAGTGGCTGCGGTTTGCTTCATAGTGTGTTGCTTAACCTACTACGCCACCAGGGAGGCTCCAAATTTTAAAAATCTTAAAAAAAAAAAAAAAGAGGAAGAAACTATCTCTTTTTACCTTCTCTACACTATGTACCAGAAATACTTGACAATTTAAAAATCATTATAACAGTTTTTTATGCAAGTATTTACAGTTATTTAATGTTATTCAATAACCAAATGCCTCTCACTACTAGATAAAGGTTAGATTTAGCTTGATTTATTTCACTCAGTGCTAAATTTAATACATATATATTTATGTGTATGTGTGTTCATCATCATGTTTTCTTGATCACATGACAAATTTGTAGGCCACAGCATTTAAGCATGAACTGGGGGTTTGCCACCTATCTATTTAAAAATCTTAATGACACCAATTTCTATGAACTGTGGATTTTGTACTTCCCAATCTATATCATATTCCCTGCCAGTTATTCAGTCTGGATAAAATCATTTTAAGAAGATTTGTGTTGGAGAAAAAAGAAATATGTATATTATTTTTTCACAATACTAAATAACATACTTTGTTTCTAGTTTATTTTTGAAAAAATGATGTATTAATCAACTGCTACTTGCCCACCTACACTTAAAACTGTAAAATGCAAAGAAGGACAGAAACCTTAGGCATATTTGGCTATAAAGAAAACTGTGGGTGGGAGGGAAGTGGGTGATATATATATCTTTAGAGAAAGAGACAGATTGAGAGAGAGAGCGAGAGTAAGGATTATAACCACATTGTAAAGGTACACTTAAAAAATATAAACAAGTTTCTAAAACTTGATGGATTAGGCAGGTGATACAAATATCTTATACACATGATGAATTAGAATTGAAATTTGGCTAGTTATTTTACTTACAGATGATTTTCCTTATGGGGCTATTAAAGTGAGAAAGTAAATGAAAAGTGAGAGATCTTCTGATTTTATTTTATGGTTAAATCATAGATCCTAAAAGAATTATCACAATGTGTACATTGTCACATTCTCAGACTTCAAAGATAGCCACATACATTTATATTTAGGACTTGTTCTATAAAAGATCAACACAGGGGAATCTAAAGCCAAAGTAATAGTCACTTGGGCATATCCTGGAAAGCTTTTTCTCCTATGGATTAACTAAGCAAGGTGAATTGCAAGATAGAACAAAGCTTGTCTTATAATGAACTAAGTATTATTACTTAGAGTAACTATTGGTAAACTAAAACCATTTCCAGAAAATCTAGGTCAGGACAAGCCTATGCCTAGTAAAAGAGAAGCCCAGAGAGCAAGAGTAGAGGATCTAGAAGAAGATGCACTGGGAGCTCTTTCACATCTTTGTATAAACAGGGCCAGCTTGTAAATTGCCTCCTCCCCTGTGCTGTTTCTACTATTTGTCCCTGAGCTTATACTTCTTTATATGCTATTAATTTTCTTGCAGCATTTCCCCAATTGTTCTATAAATCTTTTTTTTTAAGTTTTCCAAAACCTAGAGCTTAATTGTGTATCAGGGAGAATGTATTTCAAAACAGTTTGGAGTTTTCTTTTGCTAACTTCATTGTATGTAATCTTTTTATCTCTTAATCCATTGGCCAAGGGAGAATTGAGTTTTTATAGCAGAAATACAGAGTCTATACATTTTACTTTTGATGTCCAAAATAAAAATGTGTAGCCCAATTTTCTCTTGGCCTAACTTTATTAAGGAGTTTTCTATATTTCAAATCTATTCCATTGTATATAAAGAGACAAACCTGGTTGACTTAGATCAAAAAGTTATGGTATGGAGATAATGAAAAATATGCCACAAAGAGGAAGTTTCTAACAGGAATGGCTAATAAATACAAATTTTTATGAAATCTTTAGAGTAAGAGGGATTCAGATGAAGAGATGATATGAGGGTCCCTTGGGTCCTAGAGGAGATATCTATTCCTCCTAACTCCCAGGGTCTCAACCAAAGGAAACAAATCTACAAGAAAATAAATGCTGATATAACACATAGAGGTTTCAAAGAGACTATAACAGCATTCACCTTGTTAATCACCTACCTTTCTCCATACAGCAGCAATGACTGATGGCAGCATCTATTCTAGATCAATATGATGTTTAATATATGTCAACTTGGATAGACTATGGTACCAAATTGTTGGGTCACATACCAGTTAAATGTTGCCATGAAAGTATTATTCAATTGTGATTAACATTTAAATGATTTGACTTTAATTAAAGGTGATTAACTTTCACAATATGGGTGGGTCTCTTGCAGTCAGCTGAAATACTTAAAAGACTGAGGTCCTGCCTTCAGACAGTCTTAGGATTCCAGAAAATGACATCAGTGCTTCCCTGTGTCTCCAGTCTGATGGCCTACTTTCTGACAGATTTTGGACTTGCCAGCCCTCAAATCTTGTGAGCTAATTTCTTAAAATAAATTAAGTGCTCTTGCACTCTCTCTCTCTCTCTCTCTCTCTCTCTCTCTCTCTCTCTCTCTCTCTCTCTCTCTCTCTCTCACTCTCTCTCTCTCTCTCTCTCTCTCTCTCTCTCTCTCTCTCTCTCTCTCTCTCTCTCTCTCTCTCTCTCTCCCCCGCCTTCCCTTATACATATATAATATATATCATATATGTATGTTTCTTTCACTGTGTTGTATGTATATATAATACACATATTATTGCTTCTGTTTCTCTAGAAATCCTTAATTAGTAGATTAGCCTAAAATGGCACCCTAAAACAGCATTGCATGAAAATGACACTCAAGAGATCTAGGACTGAGAAGAGAGCTAGGAGATGCAGAAAGAACAGTGAAGTATGAGGCAGGGGCTGCAGAATGCAGGAACTTCATGATCAGAGTTAATGGCAGCAACCATGCATTTGAGCAGCAGCTATGCAAGTGACTCCAAAGAGTAAGTCTCACCTTGTAGGATGTCAGCTCACAGAACCAATGGTCATTACAGACTAATGACACTACAAAAATCTTATGGAGAACACTAAGAAGAGCACATGAGCTATCCACACCCTTAGTCCTCCAGAGTCAGATAATATCAGTTTCTTACTGAGCAACCTTCATGAGTAGAGGTACCTTGAGAAAGTAGAATAATAGCCCTAATATAAAACTTGTACTTTGAATTGACTCTAATATAAAATAAATTGGGTTAATCCTAAATAGATCATATTAAACCCAAATCTACTTTTATTGTTCTTTCCAAAGAGGTGATGCCAGCAAGAGAGTAGAACAAATGTTTTCTCACTCTTATACCCCCTTAGCAGCAATAAGTTGGCAACCATCCACAGGCAAAAGTGACTTGGTGGGAGCTTTGGAATTCAGATAAGAGAATCCAGAGGAATCCAAGACCAATGAGGGCTATTTTGAGAAGTCAAGCCAGAGCCCAGGTGGCAGGATCCTTGACATGTTCATGGCAACTGACATAGAAACATCCCTGCCCCTATGTAGATAGACTACATACCCCCTGTTCTCAGTCCTGGCACCAGCAACACTTGCAAAGGAACCTGGGAAAAGTGACACCCACTCTTGCCTCTAGTAATAGGTTCTGCAACCTTAGTCCAGTCTGTGGATATGGGATTATCTGGTAAAACCACTCAGGTACTCTCAGCTGTGATCTGGGAGCACCCAGTGATCAAATGGGAGATGTGCCTGTCAGTGACCTTGGAGGAAAGCCTGCTACCTTTGGTGACAGTGGATCCTGAAATAGTGTTGCCCTGTGTCTACAGTCCTGTGCATAGGAACGGTGCTGCCCTACCTGGGGAAGATTTGCCCATCCATGCCTTTGAAGTCAGACCTACTCACATCAGTCCAGCCATGGAATGGATCCCAAGTCAGTCCTGTGACCCCACTCCAGCTCCACTCAGTGACAGTTGAGGGACATCCTGCCTACCTAGGAATCTGGCGAGAGGCATACCCATCCTTGCTCCTGAAGACATGCCTGCAGACCTTCATCCCCATTGTGAACCCTGAAGCAGTTCTGTGCCTTGTCTTCAGCCCCACTCAGCTGCAGGCCAGGGCAAGTTCTACCCACTCGGTGACCATCCCCGTGATCCAGAAGGAGGAGACTTACCAGACCCAGAAGGAATGACACCCTTCTGCATAGTTAGTAACAGGTATGCCATCTGTGGACCCAACCGAAGAGCCTGAAGGGGGTCACTGTCTGCTTTTCATAAAGTTGAAGTGTATTTTCTGACTATGTTTTTCCTTTTTTGGACTCATCAAATTTTGGTAATTGTTCATACAATTTTTATTCCTATTCCATTACCCAATATTGGCCTGGGAAAACTCATGTTTTCTTAAATATTTTTCACTCAATTATATAAACCTAGGATTGTGACTCTTGGAAAATGAGACTATTTTTAAAATTTGATGTATGATTTGTAGCATGACTGCTATTTTTAGCCTTGGTGTCAATGAAAATAGCTCACAATATATGTATGTAGCAGCAAACGTAAATTGTTATTAGAATTGATGATATAGCTAAAAAATTATTTTTGGGGGGGTACACTTGAAATATCAATTATATCCAAATAAGTATCATTCCTATGACTGTTAATACCAAAAAGGCATTTAAGAAAGAATTTCCCACACTAGTTTCATACAATTTCTCATTACCAAGGGCAGATATTTGAGAACAAGGTATTTTAAGAGAGAGCACATTCACATAACTTTTTACAAAATGTTGTTAAAATTGTTCTATTTATTATTATTAATCTTTTACTATCTCTAATTAATAAGTTAAGTATTATCATAAACACATACACATATATATCAAAAACCACAGTACACACATAGGATTTAGGCATCTACTGGGGGTCTTGGAACATATTGTCCACAGCTAAGTTTTCAACTGACTGGAAGAAAGGAAAGCCATTCACACTGGCAAGGGTAATCTGCTTTACTTAGTCAATACTTAGTGTTAATCTTGTCAGGAAATACCCTCACAGACAAACCCTCCAATAATGTTTGAGCCAATGAGGATAATGCATAAAATTAATAGTCACAGTGACATCATAGCTTATAACACATACGAAACACTGAAAGAATTCTCTATAGTATGATATCACTAAGACTCAAGACAAGAAAATAAGACAAATGAAGGAAGAAAGGAGGATGAAGAGAGAAAACATGGGCAAGGAAGTAAACAAGCAAGTACAGAGAGGGTTTGTCAGTTTGGTGAGGGTGCACAAAAGAGGTTTCATAGCCATGCAAGTACACTTTGTGATAATGGTAAATTCTGAGAGTCCCTCAGGACACCTGCTTAGAGTTCAAAAGTCACAAAGTTCTCTCACTTTAATTCTTTGCTCAAATTTTAGCCTCTTCATTCTAAGCAAGAATATATCCTCCACAGAACCTGGTTCATTATTAGGAGCTAGGTAAGTGAAAAAATTATCCTGAAAACTTATACTTAGAAAGTTCTAGGGAAAAAATTATTTTCTTAATTCTCCCTTTAAGAGGAAATTTAGAAGAAATGTCCCACTTCCCATTCTCCATTCCCCTACTTTTTATGGTCAATAAAAGGGGGACCTGGACTGATGGTTTTGGAGGGATGGCCTCTTGCCATTTACTCTTGATGACTAACCATGACAGCTTCCTCTAAACCAATTGTAGGATCTGGAGGGAACAAGAACTCTCAAAGACCATTTTCTTGGTTTTTTGGGGCAATAAGTTTGTAAACCATTTTTTCTCATTTTCCTTTGTTTGGTCCAAAAATTTTCATACATATTTACTTCAGGAGGGCTGCAGGAAGTGAGAGGATGGTACTGCTATAAAGAAGGTGCAAGCTATACTCTAGGCTCCAGCTCTCCTTTCCTCAGGAATGGGTTCAATGACAGACTTCCAACCTGGGCATTTTATGTTTTCAGCATTAAAATTAAATGAAAATAAACAAGTTGTTAATACCTGTCATGATTTTTTTTCATATTTGAAAGCATGTAGTTTTCATGTGTGTGCACTGGAATATTTGAGAAGGATTTCATCCTCTTAGGTAGTTAGGATTATAGATATGAGTGATTTTGTGAATTGGATTGTCAAATATGCTGCCATATTGCTCTGAAAATGCTCCTATATTCTAAGACATATTCGTAGTATTAATGATTTTAACTCATTTGATCCTCATAACAACAATGGGAATTTGTTGCCATTGAACCATTATTTTACACCTGTCTGTGGCACAGAGAGAGGAGATAATTCCACAAGTTTTCAAGGACAGCCAATGTGGTTGGCTCCAGTATTGACATTCTAACCACTGTGCTTTGCTGCTTCTCCACACAGAGTGGTTCATTTTTTTTTCTTGATGTGGTTTAATTTGTGAGGCTTAAAAAGTTCATAATATAAATTTTTCACCTGGTTGGGTAATTTATCATAGTACCTCAGAAACTTTTACCTGTTTCTTATTATACTGTAGTATTATAGGAAAATACCTGTCTCCTCAAAGTGAAACAGATGTACTACCAATTATATGTTATACTTTCTAAGGCTACTATCCCAAGATCTTTTTTGAAATTCCAGAAATAACATTAACCAAAAAATATTTTCAAATGTTGATGCCATCAATTATCTGACTTCATTGATCTTCAGATTTTTTTCCATTTAAAATTTGTCATAAAATTTTATAGCCCTCAAACAATCAATTCTCACATGACTAAACAGGAAATCACTTTATACTTAACTAGCAAGTGCCATAAATTTCGTGTCCTCTTCTGGCTTTAGTGAAGAGAAAACATCTGGTTACCATTCTCTATGAAATAACATCATATACCTGAAGTTGGTAATTAAGTTTCCCCTGAAGGCTTAATAACTATGATTCTTGAAACTCCCTTTATAAGCTCTCTTTTCCAAACCTTTAATCAGTTACTTAGCTATGGTTTCTTGCCAGTACTCTTCAACTTTTTTTTTTTTTTTCAACTTAAAAGTGTCTCTTAAAGTGTTTGGTCTCCAACTGAACATATTCCATAATTTTTTATTAAAATATCTCTATCATCACATTACTGAATCTTATGAGCACGGGTCTGGGAGTCAGGAGACAGTGTCTTAGCTCCTCCCATTTTATCAGCTGTAAATTGTTTTGAGTTAGATAAATCATCTAACTTATTTACGTCCTATTTTGCTTTTATGTAGATAGTAGGAACTGGACTAGAAGACATGTATTATCTCCAGATGGTTTTATTACTTTCTCCAGTGAAACAATATTTTGAATATAATATATACATTATATATATTGGATACATTGGAAAATATAGTGGATACATTTGGGTAGCTAACTTTTTTGAATCCTCTTTTGCAGTACTTCTCCTCACAAAGTATCCTTCATTTATTTCCAGGAAGTTTTGTTATATCTTTTCAATTTGTCAAAGTCATTCAGAATTTTAATTTTCCACAAGGTAAGAGATTTACTTCTGATATCAGTCTTTCTATATCAACATGCAGAATCTAGGAAAAACCTTAAGCTATTCTTGTGTACATTGAATCCATTTCAGGGATTTATATAAGATAAACTAGCATGTTTACATCTACTCTCATAAAAGAACAGTTCAGTAAGATAAAGCATAGGTCAAATGATGAGAATAACCAATTTTTATAATTCTTCTACCAATAATATTTATTCAGCACCCTCATTTACTGTGTGAGGGGCGATGCCAAGAAAGCATAACAGATGGATTTCTTGTCCTTGAAGAACTCAGATTCTAAAATAGATAACATTGAAATGAGAAACTGGGTCAAGAATAGACTTAAAATACATAGAGAATAAGTGACTCAAAATATATGTATTTTTCATTAATATAAGCTGGTTGGAATCTGAAATGTTTATCATCGAATCTGTACTCATAACCTCAGCAACAGTTTTTTTACCTTGCCCACCTCCATAGGATTTTTATAAAAGATCTTGTCTGGAAACATATGTTACCTTATTCTTTAAAACTACTATTTTTTTTACATCTACTCCTATGAATGTTTTCCCTTCCCTCCCCCATTCACCTCTCCCTCACACAGTACTTCCTGTAGTTTAGTTACTTCATTTGTCATCCTCACATTGCCCTTGGAGCCTGGGTTCTAAAAATTAGTCTTAAACTTTTGTCTTGAAATTACTCACAAATACTTTCTTCCTGAGAAAGAATGTAAAGTTTTTCTGAGAGACAATAATGGCAAATCAAGCATAGTTTCTTCCATAAAGAGGCTTACAGTCTCTTGTTCAGTGACTGTAAATAATTCTTGCTCAAGAGAGGTGTGGATATTCTTAACATTGGTCACCTAGTTGGAAAGGATCATGGAAACTATAAAGGACAAGTTTCAAATTTTCTGATTGAGCTGAAATAGGAAGAGATAAGTCTGAAAAGTATTCCAGCAATATTTGGGAATATAGAGAATGTCCTAATGAGTATATATTATCAGTAGAGGAAAGGAATAGTAGAATAAACAATGTGGGCATATCCTTATATTCTAATTTGTAACTATGCATAAGGAATTGGACAGTAAAGATGAAAGACAACAACAGAAAAAATGTAATGAAAGTGGTTTGATGGTTCAAGTAATGAGTCACAAACTGTCTCTGGTTAAACATATAAATAGCCACAGCGTTTATCCCTTTGCAAAATATGACTAATAGTGCTATCCTACTGAAGAAATGTCAAAGATAACAATAAAAATCACTGACAAGTTACTAATAAAGAATACCTTATGTAAAAATAACTTTTCTGAATTTTTTTCAAAGTTTTATTCTTTATCCCTATGCATTTAACATGCCTTTTTTTTTTTTTTTTTTTTTTTTTTTACATTAGTAGAATANTTTATCCCTAGGCATTTAACATGCCTTTTTTTTTTTTTTTTTTTTTTTTTTTACATTAGTAGAATAACTCTCCTGTTTGGAAATCTAAAAAAAATCTCTGTTAGTCAATTAAGAGATATCATTCATGTCTAAAAGTTTCTATAGTGATCATCATAATATAAAGTAAGATTTGTGCCTTTTTATTTTTAGAAAAAAAAATGATATACTGGAGCAGAACTAGTAGTGAGAGTAGTAGCAGTTTAAAAACATGGTAAGGTGGTACTGAATCAAGTGAGCCACAACATTTAATAAAACTAAATCATTTAAAATTCATTTTACAGAAACAGATGCATTTAAATTACTATTTAAGTGCATTACACATACTGTTTATAGGGTTTGGTTTACATGTACTGCTGCTCATTTAGTTATGGCTCAGTTGGTAAGGGTGTTAATGAACAAGGTAGGGTTTGAACCATTTATTTAAGAGACACAAATACTTTCAAGCAAGGAATCTTGCCCTCTGGAGGGGCTCATATGTAGAAATTTACTAATTTTATGTTGATACTGTTGACAATGATAGAGTCAATAAAAGTTTAAAGCTAAATGCTTGATGGGACAATTATATTCAGTGGAAGTAAAATTCAGCACAGTTGTGTTTACAGTCTTTATTTTTTACTTGCATTTTTAAAATACTCCTAGAAGAGGTGAATGTTTTATTGATTAGCCGACCCAACAATTTTTTTACTATGTACAAATAATTGCTAGGTGTTTCAGCAAATCCTGGTTGTAAAAGTGACTGGAGTTGACATTATTTAGTGGTAAATTACTATAATTCCTATTAAACATTTTTCATATTTCAATTAACTTTTTTTCCTTCACTAAATACTAAACAATAAAATAACTGCAGTTAGAAATTGTTTTGCCATGCCTGAATATTACACATTCACAAAGAGCAATCATTTTTGGACACAAAATTTGTCAGTAGAATAATTTCATTTAGCCCTTAACTGATGTTTAAACCTCTTCAAGACCATCATTAACAAACCTTTAATGGCTAGCCAGGAAATGTCTCCATATAATTAGCACATTTCTGACATCAAGCAGACACCTTTGTCCCAGAGGAGTAGAGGGTGCCTGGAGTTTTGAGGAAGCCCACCAGAAGATAGTTCTAGGCCAGACAGTCCCAGCAGTCAGAGACTGACTAGCTGGAACCATTTAGTGAAACCTCCATGGGGAGGAGAAGGGAATGCTTTGTAGTACAGTCATCATTTTGTAAACGGCAGAGGTGGGTTTCAAATATTCCTCTTTCCTGTGTGTAAATGTGGAACAGCTGTTGGAGCAAATGTCTGTGCAGGCTGTGCAAACAAAAATAGAAAGATTTCCATTTTAATCTCTTTCCTGGATATTGGTGGGAATGAGAAATGAAGTCCAGATCCTTTCTACAGCATTTTAAGTTGGTATTTACAGTTGTTAGAGAGGACAATCAAGCTTGTCCATTGTTTTAAGACAATGATCTTAATTGATCATTTTCTTAAAGTTCCCAAGTATAAGATTCACCTATGTAGATAGAAGCAGGTTTATACCCTACTTTTAGCAAAGAAATAGAATGTGTTACTGTCTGCTTAGTTCAAAGTCTACATGATGATTACAGACCAGAACATAATTGCAAAAGGATGAAGTCTACTCCCCCAGTGCTTTCTCTTAAAGTGGTTAAGATTGCTATCCCAGCTTACTTTCGAAGACTCACATGTTGACTTTATTCAAACAATTATTAGAGCTTTTCAGTTAGATTTGGTTCTGAACAATCCTTTATTGTTATCACAATCTTAGATTAGCTTCCCTAATCACACCAAATTAGATTAGACTGTTATTGAAAACAGAGGAAAGTAATAACTATTGCATTTAAAATAATTTGGTTTTTTCTCCTGTCAGGTGTCTATAGTACTTTTCAATAAACTAATACAACACATTCTGAGAATGAAAAAAGTTATATTCCAAAATAAGTCAACATAAAAATATGAAATCAGAGAACAGTTTTTGGTCTTTCTGGCTGAAAACAGACATTGTAGGGTAAATGAAATTTATCAGTTTCTTCCACCCCCCTGCCATTAGCATCATGATGGATCCCTGCAGCCCTGCACACATACCTGGTAGCAGAGACCTGAAGTAGGGTGTGAGCACGCATAGGTCTGCGCACCTGGGCGGAGACACAGATGTATAAGGGCGGGGTCACGGGGACGCCATTGGAGCAGAGGAAAAGACACGAAGCCAAGCAGAAGGAGAGCAGAGGCTCAAGAACCCAGGGAGAGTGAAGATTCGCTGGAGCTGGGAGGCCTGCTGGCCGCCTGCCCCCCACCCACCCTCAGACCCCCTGCCTGCCATGTACCTGGTTGCCTCTGATTCAGATAAACTAATAAAAGCCTGAAAGCCACTGAGAACTCTAGGACGCCTCCTTCACCCATCTGCCTGAATCATAGAGAACCTTCTCCATGCCATCCTGCCACCGCAGACATCTTTTTAAATTACATTACAATTGTCAGTTTCATTGTTTCAGAAATAAATTCACTTTTTCTCTTCACTCTGTCATGGAGACAGATTTCCTAATATCTAGCATTTAACAAATAACCATTGGGCACTCCCTTTATCACTGTTAGAGGCATTATTTTAAAAACATTTTAGGAAAATCATGCCACATATTAAAATTGCATGTTATGAATCTTAGTATGTTCTATTTGGAAAAATGCCCAATTATGTATTTTAAAACTTTCATGTCTCAAAGAAAGTGGCTATGCTGTGTTTCAGTTTAATATAAGTGTCACTTGTTACAAACCAGTAGTATGTTAATACATTGAAAAAATGCAGTTTTGAACAAGAAATTAGAACTGATTTGTGAAGAGTAGGTCAAAATTTTTTGAGATGGACATCAGTATTTTCAGCTGTGATGAAAAAATGATGTGCTACTACAGATATATTGGAGTGCTTAAGGTGATACTGAGCAAAAAATATAATAGCCTGAGTTGTTTTGAAAATTTTACTGGATCCATTAGACTGAAACAGTTCTGATAATAGAGTCTATGAATTATTCTAGATCTCCCCAGCATATGAGATTAGCATTGTACCATCTCAAGCTGTTCTGTTATTTCAACATTAAAGAATAAAATTTCCCACATAATATATGTAAAATTCAAAGTGGTATTCACTACATTTGTTGAAATAATAGGAATGGGATTGTGAAAGCGTTCATTATTTTTCTGCATGTTCTTATTGTTCCTAAATCTATAACTTTTCCCTTCATCTCTGTTTTCTGTCATTTGAGAACGTGGAGGAAATTGTTGCTATAAAGTTTAATGCATTTCATTGTGGTTTACGGGTACAGAGTCTAACTCATCTGAAGTGTATTATGTAGGTCTGATTAGCTCCTTTGCAGAAGTCCTTTGGAATGTACACCATATATTCTGCATGCAATAAGAAATAAAGATGCAGATGGATGCAGGGAAACTGAAATGGTGTCCTTGCCTATACTTGCTGAATTCCAGAATTGAAGTGGAAACGTGTTTTCACAGTTACCATCTATTTTATCTTCATCTCAGTCATTAACTGTATTTCTTTATTGTAAATAACAATCATGCTTTAAAAACAAAATTAGATGCTATGCAGGATATGAAACAAAGTAAGCTATGACTTCTGTCCTTGAGAAGCTCATGACTTAATAGAAGAGATATGTAAATAACCATAAAACAGAGGCAATGGGGATATGAAAGAAAGTGCTGGGTAAATTTAGTGAAGAGGAAAATGACTTCAGATGAACCTTGTGAGGAATATGGCAGATGAGTTTGGGGAATAAGCTTGGTAGAAATAATCAGAAGGTAAAAAAGGCAGGGAAGTTCATAAGGGATAAAATTATTACTAATGACACTCTGATCATAACAAAATTATTGGAATTGTGAGCAGGAACTAGAATAGGCTGGGGAGACGTATAAGTCATCAACTGTTGACTATAACGCTGCTCTCAGCCCATGTCTCAGATCAGTTCATTTTCAGCCCTTCCACCTGTGCCTTTCACATTTCAATATTCAACTGCATGCATATGAATACTGAAGGCAGCTAGGAACTCCTTGCAATTTATTTTCTCCTTTTGCTCTTCCATTTTTAATGAACAGGATAACACATAGAAGAGTTTCATTTTCTAACAATATTCACTTCACACTTAGAAATAAATTCCAAGGCAACATCTGAGAACGAGGCCTCAATTTAGGGCATTGGAGGGCTGGGTAGATGACAGAAGTGACTTTTCAGAGGAGGCACGGGTGAGCCAAGAGGACATCAGAACATCGAGTCATTTGGGATTACCAGGCCATTTGCTGCCAAAGGATTAATGTCAACTTCAGCTCCTGGATGGATGCCAACAAGGATAATTGCTTGTGGAAAAAATTAACTTGAAAAAATTGAAATCTGCTCTTTATCCACAGATAGAACAATCTGGAAACTCTCACATTTCCATATGTTTTTTGTGTGTTTGTTTCTGGTCAGGCTAATTACAGCTAGAGGCTTATTCTAGTAGAAAGGCTTAGACAATTGAGTTAAATTTGGAGTAGGCTGCTTCAAATGTGTAGGTGATGGAGTGAACTGCATTCCTGAACCTTTTAAGGCAAGTCATTAACAAGCACATTGTGGCCACTTCAGGTGAAATTTTATCTCATTAATTTTAATTGGGGAAAGTCATCTTCACTTCCTTTTCCTAAAGCCCACACTTCATTCCATGGTTTAATTATGTTATTAATGCACCTCACCAAAAAAGCAGTTCATCTCTTCTTGATCTCCTAATAAGCGTCTTACAACAGTTCATCCAAAACTTCCCCACTGTTTTCAAGCCCTCATTTCTCCACAGTCCTTCATTCTCAACAAATGAGCTCACTCCTACGTTATGAAGGAGCTAAAAGTCATTTAGCATAAACTGCCTCATCTGTTCTCTTCTAGAGTTTAATTTCTATGCTTACTGTGCCTCTGTCCCTGATTTAGACTCAGAGAAAGGTGTTTCCTTTGCTTTCCCAGGCTTATCACTGTGTCTGGGCTCCCTGTTACTGTAAGCAAGGCCTGAAGAACAGATGCATCAGGAACTTGTTCCAAATGCAGAATCTCAGGGTCCAGACAGGACCAGGGGCTCTTTTGAATACCCAGAAAGATCCCCTGTGCACACACATTCACATTTTATTTTTTACTCTATTCAGTCTTCTGTCACAGAACTATGCTCCTTTAATGACTTACTTTCATTGTAATATATCTTCCTCTTTGTAGTTCTTTAAATACTCTTAGCTTCTTGTCAATTGTGTCACTCTTTCTCTAACCACCACTTTTGACTTAAATTCTGGTTTCCAAGACTTTTAGTATATTCTTAGCCACATTGTTTTTCATTCTGACCCTAATGTCTTACCCCAATTGCCTCAGCATCCTTTCTACATCTGCTCTTGTAAGTGACCAATGGACTCCTGTCCCATAAACCAACAATGTAAACTTCATCCTCCCATATCTTTAAATTCTTTGTAGTACTTGGCATTGCCCATCTTATTCTTGAAACTTTCTCCTGTGGTTCCCATGATACTAGGCTTTGCCCAATGTTGTAAAGCATGGTATTGGAATTCTTTTAATTCCTGAAAAAGACTGGAAAGGAGGAATGTCTAGCTATGAGCATGAGATACCTTAACCACCAGAAATTTTCCCTTAACTTTAGAATTCAGGTGCCATGATTACAACATTCAAGGGAAATATCAATGTGAAATCCAGAACCTATATTTGTTCAAAACAAAAGAGGAGTCAATTTATGGAAAAATCTTGGAGCTCTAAGTACTACAGTTCCCATTAGATATTTTCAGATTCTGTGTTCTGAAGGAGGCAGTAAATGAGCTGAGCAACTTCTAGGCGTATTTGTCATGATGTGGGACTTGGTATCATAATTAATCCTTTGACAGGATCTCTCAGTTGACTTCTCCCAGCTTGGTAGAGATAACTTTAGACAACAGGAAAAATACCATTGCATGAAGTTAGAAAGAAAAAAAGAATTCTACCCTCTCAGAGATAATCATAATCAACACTTCTGGGGTTATCTTCTTAAAATTTTATTCACATACAGAGATGATAGATAAGTAGGTAGGAGGATCGATAGAGAAGTATGTGCATATATATATATATAAAGTGTATGTTTTACTATTTCATCTGCAAGGAAATAACAATTTTTTTTCAGTTCTTTATACAGCATAGCTCAAGTTTCCATGTAAAATCATTTATGTATTATTGTTAGTTGCTCAATATTATTCTGGTAAATATGCTATGGCATAATATATTTAAAGAATTGTTTAATTGGATCCTGTCTAACGGCCTCTGGGTTAAGTCTCAGCACTGTCACCAACTCTGATTTTGATCCTGGGCCAGGGAAATAACCCCATAGCACAGCAGACCTCTCCTGTCTTTCCTGCTACTCCCCTCAACAGTGTGTTTCAGTAAACCTACTTGTTCTGCTCCCCACTTTGTCTCTAGTAAATCCTCTCAACCTCCTGCCCCCACAAAAAAAAAAATAAATAAATAAAAGAAATGTTAAAATAAATAAACAAATGTTTCATTAGATTTCAGAGCTTTCTCTGGATGCTCTCTGGAGAAGTGGCAGGACCCCAGAGAAGGTTACATTGCAGACAGAAGAAGCTGATTCCCTAAATCTTTGAATGATTTAGAATGGATAGATTACTACATAACTTTAAGGATTAACCATAGACTTAGATATGAGAATGGCAGCATAATTCTCTGGCATTAAAAACACTGACATTTGCAACCCATTATCCCTTCCCACCTGCTCCTCCAACCTGCCTAATTCTCTGGCTACCAAACAAAGCTTATATGATTTTGGTGCAACTCTGTAAAAGAAGAGGACGTAAGCTTTAACAAAGTTGGAACTTCCTCCCAATGTATTAGTAAGTGAAAGTAGATTAATTTAGAGAAACAAAGTCTCATTGACAATATCCTCAAATTCAGAGGCTGAGATTATATTTGCCAAATGATTCAATTTAACAAGTTTTTCTTAATGTATATTGGTTGTATATGATGCTAAAGATAAGCTTTCCCATCCCACATTTTTAACTGTCCTATAATCTTCTTTGTAATTTAATGGTTTTATTTTTAATTATTTAATTCATAGCTAATCTATTTTGGTGTGTTTTTATGTAGTGAAAATGTAATTTTAAAATTGTTTCCAAATAGCCAAATTAATTATCATCTCAACATGAAATCCCCAGTGGTATTCTCTGAGAATGGGAAGCCAGAGTTGTTCTTTCCTCCCCTTTCTCAAAATTTGTTAATGTAGTTTCTGTCCTAATTTTTTCCATTTTATTCCTCTTCAGTTATTTCATCCCACTGCCAAAGTTATCTTTTTGAAAGGCAATCTTTCCAGGCTAAGTCTGTTCATACCATGGGAGTTGCTGACAAATATCTGAAGAATTATATTCTGCCCTGTCAGGCAGTAGTAGGACTCTTGGTAAGAAAATTTGGAGAAAATTTAAATGGTCAAACACTGAAGTATCCAGTAGTTTAAGGAAATGATTTTTTGTTTGGCTTCTCTCTATGAAAATATTTCAGACTGGAAGAGCTCTTGCCAGAAATACTTCAGGAAAAGCTCCCTTCATAAGTAGTAAGTTGGAGTAGATGATTTCAAGATTCCAGTTGGGTTTTATTTGTAGAGTTCCATAGAACCAGAGCTCAAAATGCAACAAGTGAAGGAAAAATTACAATTATTAAGATATTTTCTGTTTAAACATATACTTTCCTATTAAGTGATATGTTTGTTTAATGGTTTTAGAATAATGAAATTGAATTTCCCAAATATTTAATATTTATTTATAACTATAATTGTTAGCTATTTGTAGAGTACTTCATTGCAAAACAATATTCTTAAGAAATGTTAATGTATATATTCTGTCTGTTTTCGATATCTAGCTAATTTTGATGATAAATATGTTCTTTTAAAAAATGGAAAAAGAAAGTTTATTATAATTTTTTGTAATACCCATAAGCTCAACGCTGATTAGCATATGAAATGGGGGCAAGGAGAGTATCAGAACTTCACAGTTGAATGATTTAGTCTCTGAACCACAATCTAGTTAAGAGTATAGCCTCGGGGTTACTAATATATTAGGACTAAGGTCACAGAAGGGAATCAAGTGCCTTATGCTTGACTTGATTATTATTAAATGTTTCCCTTCAGGAACATTATATTAATTTTCCATTTCAGAAAGAAAATTACTTTTGCAATAGTTAGAACAGGGCACTAACTAGATTCTTCCCAAATCTGGACATTTGCCAGCTGCCTTGAGATATTCATGATAATTTCCTGCCCCTTCTTCCACATATACACTATGTTCTAATTGTTTAGTAGGTGAGACTATAACTTAGTGCTAAATTAATTTCCACAGATGCAGTTTAGAATATGTGTGTGATGTAATTGTTAATTTATAGCGGGCCATTTGCCTGGGTAAAGGTTTTACATATGTGATTTTGTAGTTTGTTGCCACAAAAGAAAAAAAAAGTTTCAGTAACATTTCTCTATTTTTTTAAATGATAAGATTAAAAATGTAATAGAACTTAGCAATGGAGGAAGGAAGCATAGAAAAATAACAGCTCATCCAATCAGCTGATGGTGAGGTTCTACTCTATACATAACACTCTTGAAACTTTTATCTCCCAAGGTTAGCATATCCATTTCTGTTATGTGCAAGTCTATTTAATCAACTTTCTAGATTCCACAAAAGTGGATTAACATTTATTGCAGCATTTCAGACCTTAAAAAATGTATCATCATCTCACGTGAGCCCTTTTTGCACTTAGATAACGTTGTTTCCAAGATTAAGCTCTTTGTTGAATCATGTATGTGGTGCAAGTTGCTAATTCCTTTACTCTCACCAGAAAGCTTCCAAAATGATATTTTATTGAGTTTAGAGTACAGTTCATTAGAATGATCTGTTTAATACTGAAAATCAGATATTGTATATTTTTTCTCTGCAATATACTCTGTTGTAGATAACTCAAGCAACACTGGCTATAAGATATAGCTATTTCTACTCTGCCTGTTTTTTGAAAGAAGCAGATGCTCCAGCACTAGTTTTCCCAACACCAATGAAACATTTTTTGAGTATGTTTCAGAACTAGTGTATCAGTTATATATTACACTATGACAAATCACCTAAAACTGCACATTTTATTCATTCTCTCATTTATTTATTCAACTAACATATCATTTTCTCAGTGCTAAGCATTGTGATAAGAAGTACTTATATAAAGATAACTCATCTTTTTTGAAACTCCCAGTGGAGAGGAACAATTTGAGAGCCAAACAGAATAAAGCCTGTTACGAGAGTGCACAAAGATGATAAAGGCACAGAAGATGCAGCCACCAAAAGCTGGGAGACTGGAAACAGAAAAGATGGAGTAATTTCTAGTCTTGTAGGAGGGGTCAGAATTTATAAGAAATACTGCGTAGAAAAATAATCCCAGGAAGAGGAACAAGAATGTGCCAAGAATAGGGGTGTGGCAGAGAGTGCTTGTTTGGGAAAAGCAAGGAAACTTGGCATCAAGGGAAAAGAGTGAGGTGAATTGGACGAGTGGGTAGGCAAGTTGCCCATCAGGAACATACCTACCCATGAGAGGCTCATGATAC
The DNA here is from genome assembly GCA_019455555.1 of Galemys pyrenaicus. NCBI lineage: Eukaryota > Metazoa > Chordata > Mammalia > Eulipotyphla > Talpidae > Galemys > Galemys pyrenaicus. The sequence goes on along the minus strand of JAGFMF010011702.1, from coordinate 1,578,808 downwards.
CTTTCCTATTCTATTATTTGTTTTTTGGTGAACGAACACAAAAAAACTTCCTTCACCAATTCATTTAATGTTCCCCTGTGAAAGGTGTCTGAACTATGCAAGGAAGCAGATTTTTAATTGACAGAATTATCAGAGTTCATTGAGCATCTACTATGTGTGAGATAAATAAGTTTCTTCATTATTTAGTTTACTCATCATCAGACAAAAGCTTTCACTTGCTACTCTATATTAAATATCTAGACAGAGATGTAGTTTCTACCCAGAACTAAAGGACACTTAAATAATTTATTCTTAAGTCCAAGGATGTATCCTCTAACTCCTGTCAATCCTTCTCCATCAATCAGGCCAGTCTCTAACTAAATAGATGGGATTTTCACCAAGCTCTAATGGTCAGCAGGCATTGTTGAGCCGAGAATGAAAATTAATTCCATAGACAATGACCTTCTTCTGAAAATGCTTATACAGTCAAGGTTTGCATTCAATCACTCAAGGAAGATGTATTTTACTTGACTTAAGAGAGGCCTTTCTATTATTATATTGCTTGCTATTGAACAAGAACTCATAGGGAGAGTATTTGTTAGAAGACATGGTTCTCTGCCTCTTCCCAAATGATTAACTTCAGGTCATCTAAAATTCAGTTTCTCCATTTGTGAGGGAATATAGGAATGTTCATTTCCTTTCTAACTGCAACAACAGTGCATCAAAAACTACAATAATTTGCAATGCACTTTAAATAGCTCAGACTCGAATAACTGTAGCATTTTCAAAGTACCTACCCTATTAGAGACAAGTGATTAATTTTACTTCTGTGGAAACCCAGAATAATAATGAAGACATATCATCATTCCCATTTTATATGCAAAGCGGTTTAGCCGTTTTGAGTGCTTTGGTCAAATTAGTGCTTGAAACAAGATTTAGAACTGTTGTTCTGACTTCAGTTTCAGTGGTTTGTTGATTCTTTCCTCTTTTCCTCTCAGAGAAATGCTACATTTCCAAATTGCTCAGTATGTGTTGAAGTAAACCTCCAGGTAAATTCTATAAATTTCAAGCCACACTTTTCTGTTCTACCTGCAATCATGAAGATCTCATAGCCATATCAACTCCAATACAATTTGTCTTTATCTCGGAGAGGGACTGGTTTACCAAAAAAAAAAAGTCTTTCAAAATTTTTACCTGTAATTTAAGCAGCCCTTACCCTGAAATATTTAGAATGAGCCATTGCACCATACTATTCTGCCTTCTAACATATTTTTAATGAAATAAAAGCCTAAATGTTATCAATACAGCATTCAAAAAAATGTATCTAATTCAGCTGAATTTAACAATGAAGTAGGAATCTTTTCTCAACCTACAAAAGTAATTAATTCACCACCTGGCTCAGTGCCTCAAAAGGATTAAATATAAAACATAAAAATTGGTTTCAGTTAAGGGGCAGTGAGATGAGATCGCATGAGAACTTAGTAAAAGACTCACAAGATCAAAGACAGCACATTGGCAGCAGGTCAGAGGTATCTGTTTAAGCACAGCTACTCTCATGGCCCAAACAATTGGCATTTATGTGGAGCTATAAATAAATAGCTCCATCAAAAAAGCATCCTCAGTTTCTGCTTTTCAGAAACCTCTCAAAAAGAGTTGTATTCAATCTGTGTTTTTGTGCTTCCTGGCTAGAAACAGGTTTTTGGAATCAAGTATCACTGTCAAACCAAAGACATCCTTGGGTTTTAAAAAAAAAAGCAAATTAACTGCTGTAAATGTGTATAATTTGTAATGCATACTGCATAATTCTAAATATCCTTTTTCCAGCCTTTACAGGGAAAATTCAGATCAGATTCATATTTTTTACCTCGTTGGCACATAAAAAACTCTCCAAAAAATATTTGAAATCTGAATAATTAGAGTGGTAAGTCAGGGACATCCACAAACAGAATAAGTGTGTCTGGGAACCAGTATAATAGAGTGAGTGAGTAGACTCCAGAGTCAAACTGTCTGGCATCAAATTTTTATTCTGTCATTTAACTAGTTTTATGATTTCCTTCATTATAAAAAAAAGGGGAAAAGTGATTTAAATCCATTATATAAAGTATAGTATGTATTAAACTTAGCATAGTGTTCAACAAATAGTAAGCTCTCAATGAACATTAGCACTTACGGTTGTCATTATTGGTCTGGAATACAGTAGGATATTGACCAGCTTTAATGATCATACTTTTGTGAGTCACACAGAGAAATATGGAGTGAATGATGGCTCTGTCAGGTGAATACAAACTAGATAAATGGCTGTACAATAGTGGTAATAAAAACTATAGGGAGATTGTAGAAATTGTACTCAGATTTCTAGCTTTGGCCTCTTTTAATCAATATTTTTATCAGTATCTTGGTTGGAGATTTATCACATTTAAGGACGACCTAAAGTTTCTGTATAAAATGACATCTAACATGTCCTGATTTAGCCTTTCTCAGTTGCTCACTAAAATATCTACCAAAAAAACAAATTATCAAAATATAAAAAATTCCAAGTAATCATCCACAAATTGTGGGGTTCCAAGAGACATTTGAACTATCAACATGCCTTCAGAATTTTCTGCATTAATTTATCACAATTGATATCAGCCTGAAATACATTAATTTTATTCAATTAATACCCATTGATTACCTACAATATATTTGACGCAGTTCTGGAAAGTTGATGTGTATTGGTACACAAAACAAATATCCTTGTCCTCATGGAGCATGAAAATAGACAGGCAAGAATCATAATACATAAAATAAATTGTGTTAGATAATTTTCAGGGCTATGAAATGAAATGCGGGGATGGGAATATCAGCAGAAGATATGAGTAGGAATATTGAACAGAGTGGTCAGGGAAGACATCATTGAGAAAGGTGAAATTAGAGCCAAGGCTTAAGGAAAGCCTGAAGGAAATCAGGGAGTAGCTATGCAGACATCTGTAGGAGGACTATTTCAGATAGTAAAAAAGAGTCAAAGGAAAGGTTCTGCAGAGAAAAAAGATGAAAACAAGATAAATCATCTCTTTCCATGTTATTCCCTAAATGAACAAAACAGTGAGTCTGAGGTGTTTGTTGCGGAAAACAGAAACTGTATATATTGAATAGCACAGTCAAAATCATAACTGAAATCCAGACTAAATGAAATCAAGTTTAATGGTGATAATTAAAGTATTTGCAGTTGAGCTTAAAAAAGAAGTGCTTAACTCTAGTATAGCAAAGATACAGCAGGATATATAGAAGACACTTGGGAAATTTAGTTGACTCATAAAACCAGTATGAGTCAACATGGAGTGACTGCCAAAATAGCTTTGATATTAAAATCAATTACCACCACATAGTGTCCAAAACCAGAAAATTGATGTTTTGGCCCACTCTACATGGTTGATCAAATCGTGGAGTGTATTGGTCAATTCTGTGTTCTAGACTTTAAAGTGTACTCAGGAGTATAAACATTTTCTTAAGAGAATTAATATGACAGCTGAGAAAAAGTTTATGAGACTGAAACTGAAAAGTTAGCAAAAGAAAAGCATGAAAGGGCCTCCCTGATGGTGCAGTGGGTTAAGCAAAGAACTATGAAGCAAACCTCAGCCAAGCAGCACGAGTTCAATCCCTGCTGCCGGCCAGAGAGGGGACCCACGTGGCGCAGCAGACATCTCCTGCTGTGCCCACTGCTCCCCTCAGCGGTGTGCTTCTGTTGATCTGCCTGTTCTGCTCCCCACTCTGTCTGTGGTGAATCCTCTCACCCCCCACACCTCTGGCCTGTACCCCAGTGCTTGTGTTGATCTGCCTGTTCTGCTCCCCACTCTGTCTGTGGTGAATCCTCTCACCCCCCACACCTCTGGCCTGTACCCCAGTGCTTGTATACATAAATAAATAAATCTTTAAAAAAAAAAAAAAGAAAAGCATGATATAGATATAAAAACACATCTAAATAATTGTAATGTATAAAATGGATTAAAAAATAATGAATAAAAGAAATAGTTTCACATAGTTTTTCTTGTTAAATCTACACAATATACGGAAGTAACTATTATTATCTATATTGCCACCTCATTTTTTAAGCCAAACATTGAGTCAGAAAGATTGAGAAGCCAGGTTTGATGTGGGCCCTTGGATATAAATGCACATGCTCCTCTGAGCATAGCTCCCAACTATATCAATTCTCCAGTTCTCAGGTTAAGCTCTGAGGCCTCCCAGACAAGTTTCCAAACACTTCCTCAGCCTGCTCCCTGGTAAGCAAAGCCAAATGTTCCATTCTTATTTATTCCTCATTTTCTTTTTATTTGTCCTCTTTTAGCTCTCATCTAGCAAATTTCATTCTTCTTTCCAGTTATGTATATGTATATATATATATACACACACACACACATATATATATACATAGTATATTTACTATATGAGTGGCAGAAGAGATTGTGAGAGGTGTGTATATAAAAAGATTAAAAAAAAAATAACTAGTAAGTTGGAAAAATATATACATATGGACTCATTCATTCTCTCCCTAGATATATTCTTCAGAAAACTTTTGCATGGTTATAAAGGATATATTTTTACAAAGCAAGTTAGCATTATTTGTAATATTGGGAAAATGAATAGAACCTAAAGTTGCATCTACACAATCATCAGCAAGCAGAAAGGTAAAATGAATGAAGCAGAGCTATTTAGAGATATACAGGTCACAAAAAGAAAGCTAATTGGAAAAAAATTTCAGAATGATAGGTACAACATGCCACCAATAAAATTATTAGAACACACATAGGAATATCACACATACATATGTATTTTTTCTGCATTTCTCCATTCTTTAAAGAAATCTTAATTGTCAGTTCATCTTGCTAATTGTTATAACCTATTTGCTCTCTTTTGGAGACTTGATGAAGTCCCCAACAGAGATGAATCCTTATCCTAGGAAGGAGGAAAATAGGAAAGCTCAGTTAGGAATACTTTCGGAGGGAGCTTAAGCTTTAATTTTCACAAGCTCTTTACCAATGTATCTTTGCTTATAATGCTCATCCCTATTACCTGTTATAAAATTCTTTCCCATCCTTCAAGATCCAATTTAAACCAATCTCCTCTAAAACACTTTTCTAATTACTCCTAATTAGAATTTAACTCTCCTTTCTCTTACTCTTTTAGAACCTTTCTGAACCACTTTTAGTATGCCTTGTAAAATTATTTATATATGTCTCCCCACTAAACTGACAGCCTCTAGAGACTGTAGGCTTATATTCCATGTCTCTGTATTCCTCCTCAGCACTGAACACAGATTGCAGACCCTAGGAAGTGTTTATCTAATACTGACACTTAGCTATCTACAGACTAATCACTGAACACCAACCACATCACCTGGAGCTAGTGCTTTCTTTCCACCTTCCTAAAACTAGTTTTGTCGTCTATTAACAAAACTTTCTTTTAGCTCTCATTCCAAGAAAATTTCATTCTTCCTTCCTAGACCTAACTAGACTATGGTTCAACTGTATCTACTCCTCTCTACCATAGCAGATTTCTCCTGACTTGAATACCCATAAGCTCATTCCTATCATAACCCTCAGTCCCACTGTGCTACCCTCTGTGTGAAGTGTATGTGTGCCTCTGTTTTCACACCAGTTTTGCTATTCTTAATTTTGAAAGTTATATAGTCATCAATGTAAGATTGAGTTGCCTTAATTTTTCCAGTTATTTAGATGTTAATCCTTTAACATCCATCATATACAATCTTGGCAGATAACATCAGCAGGAATTGATGAACAAGCTGCCTTTAAATAGATCTTCCCATTTAATTGCAACACAGGACTAGCAATTTAATGTAAGAATTACTAGAGACTCAGGAAGCTTTCTGAATTATTCTGAATTAGTAGATAGTAAGGAATTTCCTTTAACAACTAATTTATAATTGAATGCAGTTGAGTAATAACCACTCTCAAAGGAAACTCACTTGTGTAGACTAATTTTTTTAAGATTGTTTCTTAGAACCAAAATGGCCTCTTCCTCTCTCTCTCACACTCCCTCTCCTTCTTACTCCTCCCCTCATTTTTTTTGAATGGACTCGTGTTTTCACTGAAGCACATACTTTAGTAGCTCTTTCAGAAAAATCTGTGGGTAGCAAACCAATACAGTCTTTTTACTTATTTGCCTCCAATTTTGAATGTCATGTTAGCCTTAGTGCTTTAAAAAGATTTCTTTGCTTATGTCTCTATTACTAATAAGAGGCAAAAGTCAGTTTAATTATTATGCCTTTGGCAGTGATCTATCTTTGCTTGTCATTTAGGTTGAGCATTTTTTATAAATATTATTTCATTTTTTTATTATACTATTTCTAATTATGACTGCATTTTAATTTATCCTACTCATTGCATACTATACTTTTAATGTAAGAACTCAAATATCCCCTACCTAGCAAAATTCATACTCCTCAATTCCACTGTTAGAACAGTTTAAACTTCTATGATTTTCTCCAATTCTAGAAAACTCAACAATTCCTTTATAAATCTTTCTTTTTAATTATAAATATTAGATATATATTAAAGCTAATTAGCCTCATCTCCCTTACTTTTTTTTTTAAAGATTTATTTATTTATACATACAAGCACCTCTGGTACAGGCCAGAGGTCTGGGGTGTGAGAGGATTCATCACAGACAGAGCAGGGAGCAGAACAGGCAGATCAACAGAAGTACACTGCTGAGGGGAGCAGCGGGCGAGGCAGGAGAGGTCTGCCACGCCATGTGGGTACCCTCCCTGGCCGGCAGCAGGGATCAAACTCATGCTGTAGTGACTTTGCTTCATAGTGCGTTGCTTGACCCACTGCGCCACCAGGGAGGTCCTCCCTTACTCTTAAATATACTTTCATGTCTTTAAAGTCTTTGCATCTCTGTGACAATATGCTGCTTTTTACTTAATTTATATATTTAAGTTGGCAGAGTTTTTAAGAAAGCTGGTGAAATATGACTGCAAGGTACAGAATGCATGATAAAAAGAGTCAGTAGTCGGTTGATAACAGAATAAGCTGGTAACCTATGGCAACAATCACTACTCTCGAATAGCACTTTCCAAAATAATCAAGAATTTAACCACTGCTTTTTCAATATTGTTTCGCCAAAATATTTGCATGGATTTATTTGTATGAGAGAGATGAAAAGAGAAAAAAAAAGGTGTTAATGGAAAATAGAGAAAGAGAATTAACAAAAGCTCTGGTCCAGAATCTCTCATTTTTGACTTTCATATCACTTCAAGTACATCACATATTTTCTCTGTCTACAAAGTACAAATGCTAATATTTGTCATATCTTCTACTGATAAACACTCTTTGAAAAACTTGGATTAAGACTCAATGTAAAAACAGCAGAATGCTATTTTTACTAACATTTTTCAAAGCCTTCTAAAATGTTTAATCCACTTGAAAATAATTGCTTAATTACAAGAAAAGACATGAACACCTGACTAAATTAAGATTTCACACCCTGTGGGAGAATTCACACAAAGTTGTTCCATGAATTTACAAAGGGTTTAAAATGGGTCTATAAACCTGGAGCCTTAGGTCAGGTTTACTCCAGTTTAAAGTTTTTTTCCCAACTGTAAGGAAAAATTTAGCTTTGTTTTATGAGATGAAAAAGTCATAAAGCTGTTACTCTTACACAAGTGAGTGACTCAAAGTGCTGTTTCTCTCAGCAATTATCACATGAGTTACAGGAATCAAATGAATTCAAGGGATGCTATGGGCCACAGTCAAATGCCAGTGTCTGTGTTTACATGAAAGAGGTGAACATTATCAAATAAAAGAATCATACTATCAACAGTGCCAGCATTTAAAAAGGAACCATGTCTCTGCCCATCCATTCATCATTCATGTCTGCATGTGTTAGGAGGAGAGGAGGATGGGTTTACAGTGTCTACATTTGCTTTCTTCATTTTTTACTGCATGTACGTTTCCAAAACAGCCCTTGTCACTAGTGATTAATGATTATAAATTTGTCAAATTTAGTGGTGTTTCCTTTAATATCCTCTACATTAATGTCTCTACAGCATCAATGATTCCCTTTCCAAAAATGTGACTTACACATAGTCAGGCAGGGCACAGTTCTCCCAAGTGCTTTGGAACCTTTAGTGAACCTTTTTCCATTTTCAAATACCTCGAAGTATCTTAAGTCACTTTTATCTACCCACACTTTGTTTTTATTGTCAACTCTATATTGAAAACTCCCCCAAACTAAATGTCTAGCCTTAGTTAGACATCTAACCCCTTCTTAATTTTTAATCAAAATCTTTACAATCAGCTTTCTAAAATCTTTTTACCAAATGGCCTAAAAACTCACATAGAGTGCCATCTATGGAAGCCAACCAGTAACTATTTAATAGCATGTGTCTGTGTCTAGTGCTTATTGCCATCAAAACTTTCCTTCTGGTTCACTATATTACTCTTACTGTTACTCATTTTCTGCCTCTACCAACATGAGAGAAGGATCATTGTTCATTTGACTCACCTCTCAATACTGAGTACTTAAAGCAGAGGCTGGCACATAGAAGCAGCAAAATAAATGTGTCATTAAGAGTTAAATGAATGGGGCCTCCCTGGTGGCACAAGGGGTTAAGTTGCAGCACTATGAAGCTATCCGCAGCCACTGCAGCACAAGTTTGATCCCCAGCCAGGGAGCTGACCCACATGGCACAGCAGACCTCTCTGTCTTGGCCACTGCTCCCTTAAGCAGTATATTTCAGTCAATATGTCTGTTCTGTTCCCCACTATCTCCGGTGAATCCTCTCACCACCACCCCCACCCCCCACACCTTTGGCCTGTAACCCATTTCTTCTACATAAAAATAAATAAAATATTTTTTAAAAAATAGTTAAATGTATAGCATTCCATTAAAGTCATTGCCTTTTACTTTCTCTCTTAGTGGCATTGTCATTTTTCTAGTCACCTGTGTGAAATGTAGTTACTTTGCCTCATCTCTTTCACCCAGTCACTATATCACTAGATTGTAATCAACCCCAAGAATCAAAAAAACCAAAAAAATAAAACCTCTCTCCTGCCCACCAAAATAGTAATTTTAACCAGTAAAGTTTTATTTTGTAATATTTATATAAGTTGATAACTGCAAGTGAGTGGCCCTGGCTGGTGTGGCCAGACGACCAGGATCCCCTAGTCTTTCTGGTAAGTCATCTTTGCATATAGCTATTGTCTTCATATTCTAGTCCAAAGTGGCTCTTTTATCCCAATCCTGACCCCACACCCCCCAATAAAGACCACTTCACCACACAGGCAATGTGGTGGTGGGAGATTTATGAGGACTACCCGAGGGGAGAGATCAAATACTGTGTAAAACAATAATATAAGAAATTTTTTAATTAATGAAGAAATTTTTGAATGAAGAAAACCACTTCAGCAATATTAGTGGGATTCCAATCTGTTACATATCCAAATAGAACAAAAAGGCAGAAGAAAGGCAAATTCGTTCTCTCTCCTTGAACTGTGATGTCCACCTCCTTCTGCCCTCACACATGGACACTCCTGGCTCTCAGGACTTGAGCTGGAACAAACAATATCAGCTCTGTTCTTGGTCTTCAGCCACAAGCAGGAATTTTTATCATCATCTTCCCTCATTCACAGACCTGCTGGCTTAGACTGGAACTAAAACATCAGCTTTCTTGCATCCCCAGGCTGAAGACAGCAGATCATGGGGCTCCATAGCCAATTTGATCTTGTGTGTCAATCTCTCTTAATCTCTTTCTATGTATCCATACATGTCCCATTGGTCGTGTTTCTCTGAGGAACCCTGACTAATTTACCAGGCCATATATTATTCCCTAAACTTTGGCCACACATTTCTCCTGACACTATTAATGTCTATCCTTCAAGACCCTTCATAATTGTCACCTATTTTTGAACAAAATTATGTTTCCCCAAAATACATATTTTTCATCTCTAACACCTCATGTGTCTGTATTCGAGAAATGAACCATTAAAGAGGTAATTATGTTAATTTAGTTCATTAAGATATGGTTCATATCAGAAGTGGAAGCGATGTCAGAAATGCAGGTGCACAGAGGAAACACCTGGTTAGAAGATTGCTGTTTGCAAACCAAGGAGAGAGGCTTCAGGAGAAACCAATCCTGCTAACATCTTAGACGTCCAGCCTCCAGAACTGTGAGAAATAAATTGTTATCCAGTTATCCAGTCTGTGGTAATGTCTTAAGACTGTCCTAGCAAACTACTATATCTCCTCTACCACAAAGCCTTTCCAAATGGGATCTCACCTCCTTGCAACCCTTTAAAATACTTTCTTCTACACTGCTTTATGGATTTTTTTTTTAATTTTTGTCATGAAATAATTTTGGACTTACAGAAAAGTTACAGTAATAGTATAAAGAGTTTACATATATCCTTCACTCAGTTTTCCCTGCTATCAGCATCTTATATAAACAGGAAAGTAACACTAGTGTAGCGCTTTAAATTAAACTACAGGCTTCATTCAAATTTCACCAACTTTTCTCAAATACTCTTTTCTGATCAAGAGCAGTATCCCATATGGCACACAGTTGTCATGAGTTCTAGACCCAAACCCTCCATACTGGCATTTCCTCCATCTTTCCTTGTTTTTCATGAAACAAGTACTGGAGAACTATTTTGTGAACTGTCCCTCAATTTCAATTTGTCTAATGTTTTCTTGGGATTCAGTGGAAACGATACGATCCTGACAAGAGCACCATTACAGTGACCTTGTACTTTTTTCCATGCACTTTTTCAGATAAAACATTCTGCCAATAGTTCTTACCTTGGGTGATGCTCACCTGGATATTTTGTCAGTGTTGTTGGTCAGGTTGCTTCATAGTACAAATACTGTTTTCTCTTTATAATTAATAACTATCCTAAGAGAGACAATTTAAGATTATGCAACTATGCTGCTTCTCATCAGACTTCTGACCATGGACTTTGGCATTTGATGGATCTGTCCTGTAGAAATCATTACTGCAGCATTTATTCTGTAGTGATTACTCTATTTCTTACTTCATTTACATTTATTAATTAGATTTCTTCTATAGAGTTGTCCTTTCTCTCTCATTTAATTATTTAAATCAATATAGATTTATGAATTTCTTTTTACTTATAATCTATCTTTTTGTTCCCAATAATTTGCCTATCATTATATACTTTGCTGTTCAAATTATTTCAGCTCTGACCTTTGATTCTGGCACTAGTTAAGTGTGGCCATCATTCCTTCTACCTTTGAAGCCAAGAAAGACTTCTTAGGTCTCTCTCATATTACATCACTTTGGCTCTGACTCTCCTCCTCTCCTACTTCCCTTTTTATTTACGGAGGCCCTATGATTACATTGGACTCACAGATAATCCAGGAAAATCTATTTTAAGGTCCATCTGGTTTAGCAAATAAGTCCATCTGTAAACTTAATTCCCTCTTGCCTTGTGACAAAACATAGCCCCAGGTTCTGTAGATTAGGACATGGGTCTTTGGGAAGCCATTTGCCTACCACAGTACTTCCACCTCCACTCTAATACAACATATTATTGGTCTTGTTTTCCCTCTTTTCCTTATTCAAAACTGTATTCTCTAGCAATAAGAACCTGTCTCTCATATTTGCTCCTTCAATCATAATATACAGATAAAGTAATTTTAGAATTTCTGACCCATATTCTGGGAACAATTTTTATATCTTTTTTATATATGTGAATTGTGTGGCTCTTGTCTGTTTCCCTTTTTTTCTCTAAGTTATTAGTTGTTTGTTCCTCTATTTTTTTACATATTAGGAATTTTACCCCTCTTTCCATGGCTCATGTTATGTTTTTTTCAAATTTGTCAAGTGACTTTGGCTTTCAACTACAATATTTTTTGTCATGCTGGGAAACATTTATATTGTCAAATTTACCACTGTTTTCTTGCTTGTAATTTTGAGTCAGATAAAGAAACTTTCTCTGCTTTGAGGTAGAAGAGGTATTCATCCATTTTGTAACTTTCTAATACTGTTCTCTCTTATAGTTAAGTATATTGACACCCACTACCACGGCCGATACTGTCATCACTAAACTTCAAACCCTCTAAAGGAAACCTCCTCTTTATTTTATACCTCAGGTAATTGACCCATCACATTTTTCATATTAATTCCTCAATAAAATAATATGAAAATTAATTAAATTGAATTTACATGAAAACATTAACTATTCTGTATTTCAAAACATGGTATTTCAAAAGTTAGGAAAGCTGCTTTAAACAAATCAGTTACCCTTACCAATTTCTCCAAAATTAAATAGATTAATTTACAAAACAGTGATTCTAAAAGAAAATATAAAGATAATTTCTCTTAGAGCTTTTACTTTGCTAGTAAGGAAAATAAAAACCCACATAAATTAAGGGACTTGGTCAGAATCTTACGGCCTGAAGCTAAAAATATTAAACTATTAGTCTAGGCAGCTTGGTCAAATTCTTCATCTAGTAAACTTCCCATTCTACTACTAGAATGAAAGAAAAGTTGATGAAGAATAAAAGATCCTTATAAAAGGTTTTAAAAACTGCCAGTCTTGAAATGCCTGGCTATAGGTTAGCTTACATTTGGAGTAAAGGAAACATATCAATTTTGATTCCAAAAAGGATTATATTTCAAATATACTCTTATTATAAAATCAGGTATATCATGTGTGAAATATAAATTAAGTAATCAACTATTTAAACACAGCTCAATTAGTATGTCCTGCACAGGTCTTAAACTGGTGGACAACAGGACAAATACATCCAATAGACTAGTTTTCTTCAAAGTTCTATTTTCCAATATTGAGCAACATTATATTTTACATCAAGAAATGTAAATGTGAAATGCTAAGAGAACTTGCAGTCTTGAGCTCACATTCCATTACACATTAATTATTCAGAATTTAGATGTGCTGATTATTTTGGACAAGTTAACTCTTCAATTCCCTACCATCTCCACCACCTTCCAAGCCAACCTAGTTAATTCCTTTATATTGTCCCTGAGTCCTATAGTCACGTGAGTCTGTAAGCACTGACAAAGAGCTCAGTTTGGATGCCAACAGGCAACAAACTTAGTTTGATTAATATTAAAATGTCAGGGCCTCCCCGGTGGCGCAGTGGGTTAAGCAACACACTATGAAGCAAACCGCAGTCACTGCAGCACGAGTTCAATCCCTGCTGCCGGCCAGGGAGGGGACCCACATGGCGTGGCAGACCTCTCCTGCTGTGCCCGCTGCTCCCCTCAGCAGTGTGCTTCCGTTGATCTGCCTGTTCTGCTCCCTGCTCTCTGTGGTGAGTGCTCTCACCACCCTCACACCTCTGGCCTGTACCCCAGTGCTTGTATGCATAAATAAATAAATCAAAAAAAAAATTAAAATGTCAGGTAAGCTTTACTGATCACTTTAAGTGCCAGTAATTTTTAAGTACATTACATAATTTAAATTTTACAAAAAGTTATGTGAGGGAGGTATACTCCTCCCATTTCACCAAAGAGAAAACTGAGGCACCAAGAAGTTATCTTGATTAAAAGTGCACTGTTACAAAATGACATTTTACACAGGGATTTAGAGTACATAAAGACAGCAGATGGTGAAAACAGATGGAGTGAGGATACAGAGACAACTGAAGAAGCTTTGCAGGGAAAGGGTCATAGAAAAATTAGAAAACATAGCAGAAAACTTACAGAAGAATAAAATAGCAGGGCAAAGAAAAAGAACAAAATAGGAAATTAGTTTAAGAACACTTGGAAACAAGAACAAAGCCCCAGCAGTAAAATTTTTAGATAACAAAATAAGAACATAAGATGAGAACGGACACTAAAGAGGCAACAAGATCCAAGGCAGGAAGGGTGGAGCATTACATCTTAGAGAATGGGGCCATAGCAGCCCCATTCTGAATATAAAGTAAGATATCTAGGTTCTTAATTATTGCATTAGTCATTCACATTTAACAGATCTGCTTAGTAAATCTGTTTCTAAATTTACCCACAGAAATTGTGGGTAGTCTGAGATACTTTGGAATACAGGTGAGTATTGTTTCATCCTATTTCACTGTGCTTTACACCTTTAGATTTTAGTAAAAATCTAATCAGTACCATTTGGTAGAAATATTCACAACCTCAGCATTAAACCATACTCCTCAAGCATTTCCTTGAAGGTACGTCCTTCCTATTCCTGACCTTCTCAATTCCAGTTTGCAGTTATCTTTCTTTGTCATTCTTATTTTTTCTTGTACTCATTGGTATGTTGCTATTTATAGAAAGAGAGAGATGGGTAGGTAGGGAAAGCAGGAAAGAAGAGGATGAAAGTTGGGAAGGCAGGATAGCAGGAAGGATTGAAGATTAAATACTATAATAAGATGTTTTACTCACTAAGAAAATCCAAGAGATGTAGGAACTTTGTGCCAGAAATGGAGATGAAGACCAACTATATATCCATTTCTTAATATCCATTTCTGAGGTCTCTCCAAATATTGAGAAGGAGCCACTGGCTTCACATTTATCAATGAAAATAGGTACCACTGAGAAATCCATTGCCCTAGCTCACATAACACCTGGATTTTGTGTCTTTCTTCTCCTTTGCACCATATTTGAGAAACTAAGGGCCAAATGATTTTCAGTGATCTACCTAAGGTCACATCACTGCTCAGGAACAGTCAAGATGTTGGCTGTAGTTGCAGCAAATAATATGTATCACCAAAATAAAACCCAAAGATATACCTATAAAGCAGGTGATCCATGAACTCAACAATGTAGCAGGTGAGTGGAATATTCTGTATCCACCTCCCCAGCAGTTAGAGTGAATCTACCTTTTTCTTAAGTTCCAGCTGGAGTTACTATTCGCTACTTATTCCATGAACAAAAAAAATATACAAACATCAGCTACAAACAGGTTTTCTGCTTTCATCACTAAGGAAGCCACATTTTGATCATTCTTAAGACTGTTGCAAGGAAGAAAAAAACCCAAGACAAAGCAGTTGATTAAACCAGTCAAAAGAAGCTAACTGTAGAATGAAATGGACAAAATGGACAAAGGTTAATGAAAGAATTTTCTATAGGTGCAAACCGGTAAAATGTACGGTACTTTGTATGCCTGCCAGAGTGACCGTTGCTTCTCAATGAAAGTTTGAGTTAACACAAAAGAAATTAACCTGATCTATTTCTATTCTGTGGTCATTGCTAAATTAGTACCAAAAAAGTATGAAATTTTTCATTGTTTATGAGTCAAGAGAAATAAAAGCATATCAATATTTTAATACAGGCAAAATCAAAGTGACCCACCAAAAAATCATCAGGAAACCTCTTATTGCCTAGATGCACCAAAAATAAAAAAAATTCCTGTGGAAGAGAACCTTCTTTTCTGACCTGTGTAAAACTTACTTGTGTTTTTTTCAAAAGTATCCCTTTGCCTCTTGCTATAGTTTGAATTGATTTTATTTTTAAAGTCATACATTTAATTCCTAATCCCCAATACCTTATGTGACCTTATTCATTTGAAGATAGGGTCTTGAGAGTTATAGTATCTCCCCTTTATCTGTGAGGGATCTGGTCCAAGACTCTCAGTGACTACCTGAAAACACAGAATACCAAATCCTATATTCCCATGATTTTTCCAAAAAATATATGGCTACTACAATTTTAATTTATAAGTTATGTGTAGTGATTAATAGTAACTAATGGAACAATTATAATAACACATAATAATAAAGGTTATGTAAATGTGTTCTCCCTTCTCATTCTTACTGTAGCTCTCAAAATATCTTATTTTACATAATAGTTTCAGACTGTGGCTGAGGGTGGTTAACTAAATAAAACCTCATAAAGTGAAATCGAGGATTAGGTGGCATTACTGTAATCAGGTTAAAAAAAAATTCTTAAAATGTGCCATAATGCAATATGGTTGGTGTCCTTATGAAAAAAGGAAACTTGGAGACAAACACACATACTGGGAGAATGCCAAGTGAAGATGCAGGGAGAAGTCAGCCATCTCCAAGGACAACTGCGTGGAACAGATCTTTCCACGACAGTGCTTAGCAGCAAAAACTTGCTAACATCTGGATTTTATATCTGTAGCCACTGGAATTATAAGATGATGTATTTCTATTGTTTAAGATACTATTTGGTAGTCATTAGTGATGGCAGCCCAGAGAACTAACACACTCTTCTTAGAAATATTTCTCCAAATACCTTTCATTTTCATCCTCCCAGGATAGAGAAAAGAAATCACTTTACTTATGTATATTATGAATTTTACAGTTTCATATGTCTTAACATTCACATGTAATCTTACCAGAAAGTTAGATATAATGTAAAAAACAAAAAACCTCTACAATTTTCAAATCCTTAATAATCAAGTTCTATAGTCACCAAAAGGGAAGAACACAAAAGAAAACCAATGCTGAGACCTTGCCTAAAGAAAGTACAAAGGCAGAAGTCACAATTGGCTGTGCGCTCTCATTAACCAAAGCTATCATAGGCCCTTTGTCATCTTAAGCAGCTCGTCAATGATCTTTTCAATTGCAATAATGAATGAACTTTTGATGAAAGGAAATATTTGATCCCCTTTAGTCAAAAATCTTCCCCTTATAAGTCTATTTAGTATTCTAGAAGGGTTTTCTTTCCTGTGAAGAAATATAAGTTTGACATTATAAAGACATTTTTATTTTAAAACCTACAAAAGGATTTTTTGGAGAGTATCTGGTGAAGTACTGACTTGACTCTGTGGCTCAAATTTCAATTATTATAGACATTTTACTCAGAATAGCATTTCTACCTTTTAACCTTCATCTAAATAATGTCCTGCTCTTACAACAGACTTGTAAAAGTTGCAGGTGATACACAATTGCACTACTTCTTCTTTGCTCCTGGATTTTAAACATCTGTCTATACCCCAAATAAAATAAAACTTCTTGTTTTCTGAAGATACAAGTTTCTCAAGAAGAAATCAGTAGGGATAGATTGTAATTCTCTCAGTGAATGAGAATACATCAGCCACCCTTATCTCTTTTATTGTGCTTTTCTTCTGAAACACAGGAAACAGATTTTCTAATTTTGGAAAGCT
This sequence comes from Galemys pyrenaicus, assembly GCA_019455555.1. Lineage (NCBI taxonomy): Eukaryota > Metazoa > Chordata > Mammalia > Eulipotyphla > Talpidae > Galemys > Galemys pyrenaicus. Next base: position 1,561,763 of record JAGFMF010011702.1, on the reverse strand, counting down.
GATTCCTATAAAAGCATTTCTAAACTGTGAGAAAGTTATCTTCATAATAAAAAATGAAACTATAGTTCCAAACATATTTACATGATTTGCAGAGAGATGGCTAAAACACTTCTTGACACGGAGGCTACATTTGTAGTAGGTGAAATGGTGAACATGGCAAGACTCAGCTTTTAAAAACTGACTTATTTGGCAACTAATAAAAAAAAATGTGATCACTTGAGTTATGGCATTTTTCCTACTTAAAAAGCAGTTAAATAAGAATCTAAGTGAAATTAAAAAAAAAAAGTAAAGTTGACAACAAAGATGTAATTTGGAAATGTGTCTGAAAAAAAATATCAAGAGTGTAATGACCTTGCTGCTGTGTTGTTCAGGAAAGGTTGTTCTTTGTTAGTAAGCAACTGCCAAATATAAGAATAAAGGGAATTTAAGAAAGAACATGGCAGAGCTCAAAGAGGACAGGTCCCAGTAAAGTTTCAATGTAGCTTGAGGAAATGCATTCCATCCCTAGATGAGGGCCCTGATTAGTCTAAGCAATAATGATAGTTGTCTCCCTTGCCTAAAATTGGATAAGGAACTCTGGCCAAAGTCAATCAACAGCACACACCATTCTTCCGGTGCCAGTTACTGGTTGAGAATAGCAATCTTAATGCTACAAGCAATGGACAATGATCCTATGATACAAAAAACCTTAGAATGCAATCAGCAGGGTAAGTGTGTTCCTTGATTCCAGTATGGAATTGCTGGATCAAACAGGACCAGGACAGAAATAAGATGATGCCAAGGAGCTTATTATCTTACAGAAATAACACATACACATTAATTCCAAAATATCTTAAAAAGTGCTAAAGTAGAGCTTAATACAAGAATAAAAAATAAATAAATCTGCTCTACTAGGTAAAGCTAGAGAAAAGTTTTATATGCTTTTCACCTCAGTCTCCAGTAATCTGCAGTTCAGAGTTTACAAGTCCATTATATTTTAAATCATTGTTATATTTAGCATTTTATACCCATAAAAGCCATTGACTTACAAAAAGTAAAATCATTTTCAAAATGAAGATGCTGACAGTATGTATTGAAAATGAAATAAGCAATTTATAATTAAGTCTTATTATACATAGTAAAGTTGAATAAGATTTTTGCTTTAGATTTCAATAGCCCAATAAGACTTATAACTCCTAGAATGAAATAGAATTTTTTGAACTACCTATGCTTATATTTTTTCTGCCTCTAACAATATACTATCATTGTAGATTCATAAATGTATTTATTCCCTATTTTCTCAGCTTTGTATTCATATTATATTTCACATCCACCATTCTTTTCAGTGGGATTTCACTCCTGGCATGAGTTTAAAGTCATTTCTAAAATACAAGCGACCAACTTATGATATGATTTAAATTTTTGAAAGGGAGTTTTTAATGAGCTATGTGGAAGGCACATGACTAGGATCCTTTGAAAATGAAGCCAAAATATTACTTCTTATAATAAGCCTTATAATTACTATTCAGCAAACTATATTTTTAATGGTGAAGTATCTTCCCATTAAAACTTTATTTGTGCCATAAATTCCATTCAGTTTGGGTTTTGCTTTGCTTAAAAGAGATGTATAAAAATTATCACTGATGATATAGTTTATTGCTTGAAAGCACCACACCTAGTAAGCTTTGCTTCTCTACCTAATAATCTGTTAAGTGTGTTCTTACCTAGAAATAGCTTGATGAGTTTCTCCTCATATAAGTGTTAAATTATCCTCATGGTTTGTCAAGACCAAGGAATTAGACAGCTTGAAAAAGGAAACCACTTAAAAGACATTTTGTTTCCAAAAATAAGATTCCATCGTTCAAAATTTAAAAAAAAAAAAATACTTTTCAAATTTAATTTTAATTAACTTTTTAAAACCTAAGTTGATAGAGATGGAAACATTCTCCTTTATTTTACCTTAGCAAAATGGAGATAAATGTAAAAGTGTCATGTGCATTCTTTATTTAAAATGAAGAATCCTTTCTGTAGAATAAAGGCTTTAGGAATGAAGTTCTTCATGTAATAGTAATATTTTGACTATCTTTATGCTGGAATCTTCGTTTTGACAGTCTTGCAGCTGTGATAGTTTGCAGCTTTCCGAGCTACACTCAAGAGGCTCTGAGTCCGTGCCAGCTGTCTTTCAATTTAACATCAACTCTCTTGATATTTTGTCAGTTTAGAGCTTTTGCAAAGTTTGCAAGGCCTGAATTCATTAGATAAGGGAAATGGGTCATCTAAATCTTAGCCAACCTCAACTGCCATGGAGAATCACTATTGTAAATTTCCTTCAAGACTGAATTAGAAAATAGACCCCATGGGTCTTTGTCAGTTTGGGTATTTGATGATACTGTTGTAACAGCAGCTGCTGAAGCGGTATGTGCCTCAATAAAAATTTCTGGTTTAAATTCCCTTTCCTTTATATTTTCTGTATAAAATTGGAGGCTGACAACCACAATAATAAGGGCAAAAAGGTCATTTAAAGTTCAGTACGCTAGACACATAAGAGGCAACAAATTCATCAAAAAGGTACTTTTTAAAAATTATGGTGGTTATAAGAACAATCAATCTTGCTTTTTTAAAAATTCTGCAGTATCCTAGAAGAACTGAAAAAAAAAAAAAATACCCACATTGTCAGGGATGTGAAAGAAGCTAAAACACAAAGGGTCAACCAACGAAAGGATCTGATGATTCCTGTGTGAGGAGCAGCCTCATTATATACTATCTTTACTTTGATACAGTTTACATCTTAGATCCAGAAACCCAGGCCTTGCCACATCTTGTTATTAGATAAAATATTTAAGTGCATATGTGTATTTTCAACTATAGGAGAAAAAATAAACAGTATATGGGACAGGAAAAATATTAATATTCTATAACACTGTAGATGAATAAATGTTTCATTCCACAAAGGTTAAAATCTGCCTGAATTTTGGGCAGAAGTAATTCCCAAGGCAGTGAGGAAAGAAAAGAAATTAAGTAACAAGCAAGAAACTGCAGAAAAGTAGAAACTGACTACAATATCATTTCAGATTATGTGAACCAACTTAGATTTATTACCAACTACTTCCTATAACATAGCTGTTACTACACAGTATGATTTAAAGCATGATATTCAGAATTAGAAAGATTCACTTTCAGATATGACTTGACCACTTATATGACCTTGGATAATTCAGGTACTGACATACAGTACATGAACAATAACTGCTATTATCTTTTGCACTATGTCATAGTGCAAAGAATATAAGTGTTTTGTTCTCTCTGAATTTAGAATTCAGACTCTTAAACCTATACTTGGAAATCTGGGAAAACTAGAATGCCTATTGAAACTATATATATGTATATATATATATATATGCCATTCTGTGCCTTCTTGGGAGGTGGAAGGAAAGATATATAATGAAGAGATTAGAACATATAGACAAGTCAACTAGATACCTACTAGAGAGTTTGCAGCTAGAGGTACTATCTAGTGGTATTTTCTGTGATGGTGGAGATGTTCTTTATCAGTACCAGCAAATATGGCAACCACTATTACCAGAAAGGAAGGGGATAGGAGAGAGTAAAATGAGTAAGGTGGGCCATTTGTATGTTGGTGGACGGGACTGAGATGTCTCATGTGGTCACAATGTGCCACATACAGATGATAAATTATAATGCTATATACCAGAAACTTTTATAAAGTTATAAACCAATGTGACTTCAACAACATTTATTTTTAAATATACACATATATGTAGTAATCAGTAGATCCATGTGGATACTGAGAACATGAAAATGTGTCTAGTGCTACTAAGTTTTTTAAATTTTTATTATAATTAATTCAAATTAATTTAAAACACCATATGTTGTAAATGTTACCATATTGGATAGCAGAGCTCAATACTGATTGACACTTTCATTAGACACTCTTGGTGAATATAAGAGAAAAATAGTTCTGAGTGAATAGAAGTTTAACATATCAAAAAGGACTATTTCCTAATGCAATCTCTAGATCTTCAGAAAAATGTTGTTTACTCAACTATGAAGCATCAAAACTTCTCTTAAGGATTTCAACAGAGGCTGTGCTCAGTGGTAAAAAGAACTGGTGAACTAATCAGGTACCAAAGAATGGTGAAGATGCTTGGTAAGATCAAAACCCTATAAGTCAGAAGCTTCTCCTTTTCACTGTAACCTAACATATTCACAGATTCTAGGGGGCATTATTCTACCTCTCTCTCTCTCTCTCTCTCTCTCTCTCTCTCTCTCTCTCTCTCTCTCACACACACACACACACACACACACACACACACACACNTTTTCTCTCTCTCTCTCTCTCTCTCTCTCTCTCTCTCTCTCTCTCTCTCTCTCTCTCACACACACACACACACACACACACACACACACACACTCAGAGTAGTCATGCCATGATAATGCTTTGTGTCCTCAAGTACCTGTGTCAGAGTGGATCCTTTGTCTAACAATAAACAAAAGGCTTGTGTACTCCCCTTTCCAAAATTATCTAAGTAAATAATGTTAGGTTCCTTTGGATATGGACTGGAGAAATCATTCCTCTTTTTACATGCTTCTGGTATTGCAGGATCCTTCAGCATGGGAAACTGAGTTCCCTTTAGTCAATGAGTTCCTTAAGAACTGGCCCAGGTCTATGAACTAGGCAAGGGATTATGGTATTTTATTAGGGTGGCTGCTTTTAGCTTTATGATTGATAATTGTTTTCTTTGTTTTGTCCATGAAACACCATTGATAATTACTCATCTATTTTGCCCCAAGGAATGTGATGCTCTATCTCCTTGGCTCTCTGTGAGCCAAACATGACTGACTTCTCCTTGACCTTTAGTCATTATAAACAATTGCATCCACCTTGCTCTGATAGTTAAGTATAACACCTGACCTCTATTATTTTAAGATTCTTTCATCCTGGTTGGCTATTGTTGATCCAAGTTTTACAACAGTATATTCTACTGCCAATTCCAGTTAACAGAGGTGGGCCACCACTGTGTTCACATATGCTGATGCCACTCTATCAGTGTAACCCATATGGCTACGGTTAAGAGATTTTTTTTTCTTCCAACACATACATCACTCTATTGTGTCTGGATTTGTAGTTGCTGCATAGTTTATAGGTAAGAAATATAATTCTTTATATTTGCTCCTCCATTTAATGTATGTGGGGGGGGGGAACAGGGGCTGTTTGTGTGTAGAAGGTATATGTGCATGCACACCAGCGCTTGGTTTTTATCACAGTGTTCTTTTGTTTGGGTGTCAAGTGGAATCTTTGTTTTGGTGTTTGTTATTCATTTTGGAAAATTATCAGCCACTATGTTTTCAAGTGTTTCTTTTGTTTCATACCCTTCCCACTCTGTTTGGGATTCCAATTGCATGTATATATAATCATATGATAGTATCTCCTAGTCTTTGCTATGTTCTGGGGTAGGCTTATTTTTCCATTCTCTTCTATTGTTATCATCCAAATTTTGTAATTTCTACTGAACTATTATCAAGGTCACTGGCTATTTCCTCAACAGTGTCAATTGATAAACCTATTAAAATCATTCATCATTTCATTTACTGTATTTTTCATTTTTATTATTTGCATTTGATTTCTCTTAAAATTTCCACCTCTCTGCTAGAATTACCCACTTGATCATGCATGCTAGCCACCCCTGAGCACTAACATTGTAACCATAATTATTTTAATATCCTGTATAATGGGTCTAAATCTGTGTGTCATAAATGAGTGAGGTGGTGCTGTCTCTCAATAACATATTTTTTTCTACTTTGTGCCCCTCATAATTTTTGTTGAAATATAAAATTAAATGATTTTTATGCTGGGAAATGGGTGTGCCTTTTTTTGTACTAGGTCTTTATTATGGGAGCTTAAATATATTTAGCCAGAAATTGAATCTAGTTCTTAACTTGTTACCATGGTTACCCTTAGTCCAACAGACACAGAATACCTCTAGTTTTACCTTGTATTCAGAGTTAAGGCTGGTTTAAGGTAGGAATTGGTTTACCTCAATTTCTATTTAACTATCAGCTTCATGACCTCCCTCTGAGCTATGCCCCAGAAAGTCACTCTTCCTTCTCTTTTTCCTCTCATAGTGAAAGGATGCTTTACTTGTTATTCAGTGTTTGCTAACTGTTATACTCTGTGACCCAAGTAAACAGATGCTTAATTCTTTTCTCTCCTTGCAGGTAACTCTCTTTCCTCATTTGGATTTAGTTTCTTGACCTGTATCCTCAGCTCTCTTGGGTTCAAGAAAAGTTGTAAATTTACACACTGTCCATTGTGATGGTGGTATTGTTAAAGGGTGGAAGTATGTTCTCTCTAGTTTGCCACTCCCCAAGGAGAAATCAGAATGCCCTTAACACCTTGGTAAAAGAGTGTTCTCCAGTCCCTCCCACAGAACATACTTAGCTGGTGAGTGTTCTGGCTTTATATATTATATCCATTCTCATTTCCCAAATTCTCCAAACCTTTTGATTGATCTTTTGGTTGACCTTTGATTGACCTGGAAGTTTTGGCATCTTTATTTCTTACAGTATGGTCTACAACTTTTTCCAAACTTCTGTAATCCAGCCAAAAAGGCTATTATCACCATCTCTTGAGGTCTTGTCAAAGTGTTAAATCCCATGTCATAATAAATTGATCTCATATCAGTAAATTCTCCTTTATTTATCTCTACTTTCCACTTGAGGCAGTACTCTTAGAAACTAGTCTCTTACATAATCTTCCTGTTTCCTGTTAATATAGTGACTAGATCCTGAAAATCCTTCAACACTCTTCCTTGATTATAAGGCCCAGCACTATCCCAGTCATTTTTTATTATAATTTGACCCTCACTAGTGGTCAGGAGAAACAGGATGGAAGGTGAAAACAGAAACTAAGGAGAGTAGATAACGTGGATGTCATTTTTCAAGAAAGAAGCCTCTTTCTGCATTGTCTATAATTGTTTCTACATAGTGGTGTAGGTCCCTAGACCCAATTCCAGTATATTTAGAGTCTTCCCCCAACAACAAGCAATTCTCAAATTCCAGAAGGGTGTCTGAAAATTCAAACCAATTCTAATACCATCCACCCAGAGAAAGCTTTGCATTCCACAAGTTAAATGCTGTCTCCTATGAGTTCCCTCAATTTTAGAAGCCAGCCACAAGCCTAGGTTTTACCTGTGTCTGACCTAACTCTAAATTAGAGGTTCCCATAACTTCCATCCTCACATTTGATCAATTTGCTAAAATGGCACACAGAACTTACAGGAAGTCTGTTTACTCCAATTAGATCATCTATTTATTACAAATGACATGGATCAACAGCCAAATGAAGAGATACAGGGCAAGGTTCAGTAAATGGAGTTTCTTTTCTCATACAGCTTGGTTTGGAGTCCCATGTAGCACACAAAATTGCTTTGGCTCCTCAACCTGGAAGCTCTCTGAAGCCCATCCTTTTCGAGGCTTTTTGGGAAGCTTCATTACATAAGCAGAATTAATAAATTATTGGTCATTGGCAATTGAACCCAATCACTAGCCCCTCTTCTGTCCCAGAAAATCAGGGAAATTACAGAAAGTTCTGCCCTATATTCTTGTTGGTTTTCATGGCAATCATCCTGGTCCTTAGGTGTTTTCCAAGAGTTATTTTCATTAGGATAACAAGAGCCACATATCACGTTCTTTCAACACTTAAGAAATTCCAAGCCTTTGGGAGCTGTGAGACAGGAACTACAGATGAAGTCTGAATATATAGATGGGAAATATTTTGGTCATTTGAATGAGGTTTATACTTCAGGATATCATAATTAGCTAAAGCAAGACTTTAAAAGAAGGCAAAAGTCTATGGGTGCCTTGGTATGGGTGTGGTGTGGGAACGAACATCTGAAGAGGTGTGATTTTATACTTCAATCATATATTACATATAAAACTAAAAATTCAATTGCCTAAATTCATTGAAAAGTGGAAAATTTTATGTACATGGATACAAAGCATTCTTATATGAGTTGATTCGAACTTGGAGTTAATGTTCCCAAAGAAATAATCGTACACATGGTGGTTATGTCTGAGATCAGGTTATACAATTCACATATAATGAAATTGACCAACCATACTTCTACAAAGCATGGTGCTATTTTAATAGTGTTGAATCAATTAAACAACAAGACATTTGGCTGTGGTGGCTTTATTGCCTTAATAGCCTATGTAAGCAAACCAAAACCTAAGATTGAAATGCCTCAAGTTTAAGAAATCAAAACTTAAGGCCAACCAATCACAGACAGCCAGCTAGGCTTTCCCAAAAAGACAACAGCTTAAGCTCAGCCAGTCAAAGAATTTCCTTGCTTTCCATCCACATATTCTCTATAAAAGACTTTCCGACTTTCCATCTGTTGGCAGAGTGCTCCTAACCAGACTCTGGTTTCATTGCCATTTCAAATCAACTTTCTTCTCAAACTGAAACCTGGTGGGACAGCTTATCTTTTAACCGGAATAAAGCATACCCATCCCTCCAGGTAGGTGATAAAAATAAACCTCTCAGTCTCACAGTCACATCAGGGACTCTGCTACTGACCCAGGACACAGTAGCTCAGAACAAGGATCAAGGAATATCCAGGAGTGGGAGGCGCTGGCTGCTTTATCTCCTGGGAATGCCCCATCAAAGCGTGCACAACTAGAGCTGCAACAGCTGCTTCCCCTCTACTCCCCTGAAGGCAGCTCTCCAAGCCCTTGAGACCTTTTAAAATGCAAACTAGATCTTGTTGTTTCCCACCTCAAAGCTCTCCTTGGTTGCCAGTCATACTTTGAAAGAAATTTTGAGTCCTTCTCCTGACCTGCAAGATCTGTACTCTGGCTGCTTTTCTGGTCTCACTCCCTACCTTTCTTCCCCCCCTCACTCTGTTCCAGCCGCTTTGGCCTCCTTGCAATTCTTCAAACATGTTGAGCATGTTCCCACTTCAAGGCATCTGCATTCATAGATCTCTCCACCTGTCCACCTGTAATGCCAATGCCCCCCCCCCCAGTTGAGACATGGTTTGGGGTTTGCTTTCTCATTAAATTTCTGTCTTTGCAATAATGTCACCTTAGCGAGGCCTTCTTCAATCGCCTTAAAATAGTACTCCAGTCACTCAATTGACCTGCTTCATTTTGTTCCTCTAGGTGCTTAATACTCTCTGATGTACATATTTGCTATCTCCCACATACAATGTAAGTGCCTTTAGGATACAAAATTAGTTTTCTGTACCACTGTATTCCTAAAACAATATGGGGCACATGGTCCATATATATTTGTTAACAGAATGAATGAGAAGGGTATCTTGCTAAGAAAATTGTTCACAAACCATGGTTCTCCTACATTTAAAATTGATTTCTATCATTGCAGTATATCCAGAGTCAGGGCACATGGAAGATTATTCCCCCAACTTATCTGGGTTCTTCTAAAGCTAGACAGATGAAAAAATAGATGATATTGGGCAATGAAGGCCTTTAAAACTGCCAAGGGCAGGTCCCAAATTGTTTACCAGCCACTAAGTTCTTCAACCACACACACAATTATAAGACTGATGCCAGTGTGCAGGTGTGCAAGGTTACTGTGATTACAACCACTGTTATTTCTAATTTGCTGTAGGCCTCATGACTATTCAAAGAACTATTTAGAGAATAACAATAATGGGACTTATTTAACAAACAAGGGAAAACAAATGTCACTGAAGCCACAAGTGGCCCTTTATCCTCACCCAAAGCAGTATTCAAGGTGCTGAATCACTAACCAAAAGCAATTTAAGATGGTGTCTTCCCACCACTGAAGAGGCAACATTCCTGAACAAAGCCCACACTGCCAAGATGGAGGGTCTAGAGCATGTGGCAGTAGGGCAATAGACTGCGAGCCAGCTCAGAACAGCAGAAGATGGAACAAGAGATGCTTACCAGAATTGCTGAGATGAGGCAGCCAGTATCAAACAACCTTGGAAACAGCAGCTACAGCAGCCAAAAGACCCCACAAAGGCCCATACTCACAGCTCAGTGGGGTGCCCAGCTCTGGTTCTTTGCCTTTCCCTCCAGGTAGTAACAGTAACAAAGCTGGGAACAGTTTCAGTCGCCTGGCCACTTGCAAAACCTCAGAACCTTTCTTCTCTGGGGCTGACTGCTGGAAGCCTCTCCATGTCCTTAAAAGGCCTGCAACAGGCTTTTAGAAAACTGACATGGTGGGGATGGAAATGGCCAACCCCACAATGGGGTTGAAGATACAAAAACTTTGAATCATCTTCAAAGAAGCTGCTTCTGCAGTTCCTTGTATTTCCTACCAAAGTCTCCACCCCCAGAGATACTGTATCCGTATTTTGCCAGGGGCTATTCATCTTCACCTGTATCACCCTCCACAGGGCACCACCTGTAGCAGCCTTTGGCTTCAGCCCCTGTACATTAACATCAGGCAGAGTTGGGAAAGGCTGTGGTGGGAAAGGGGTTGAGCACCGCACTATGGAGATTCCACAGCCACTGCAGTGCAAGTTCGATCCCTGGCAAGGACAAGACCACATGGCACAGCAGACCTCCCTGCCTTGCCCACCTCTCCCCTCAGCAGTGTTATTTCAGTCGATCTTCCTGTTTTGCTCCCCACTCTGTCTCTGGTGAGTCCCCGCCACACACATACACACACACACACCTCCTACCTGTACCCCAGCTCTTGTATGCATGAATAAATTAAAAAAAAAAAACCCTTCAGACAGAGTATTAGGTAAAAAGACCAAAATTTGATAACACAGGTATGAAGAATTTACATGGTTGCAAATTCTAAAGAAAAATGAAGGAGATTGGGAGTATGAATACTTCACAAGAGAGATAAGAAGGAGGGGACCTCACCTTCAGTCTGAGAGTCTCAGAAAGGACATATTCACTGAACGATCCCACTAAAACTATATCCTTTTAGGTCATAAATAGGGGAGCAGTGGCTGCTTCTTAGGTTAGGAAAAAGTGTCAATGACAAAAAAGTTCCTAGGAACGTCACGGCTCTTAAATTAACCTACATTTTAAAGTAAAACGTGATAGATTTCAGTGTCTCCATTGTCCTTTAGTTCTCCATATCAAGGTGACAAGAAGCCTATGTTGGGCATATCAAGAAAAGTCTATCTGTTTCTTTGGGGAGATCAAGCCCATTCCCATCAATGCCAGGGAAAGGTAAGTTAGCTAAATAGGTTTACTAGACCATACAATAAGCAAAAATATTTCCCTGAACAAAGTACACAGGCAAAAAAATCAACAACTAAAAAATGTTTTGAATCAATATGTAAAACATCTGTGTACCCCGATTAAAATCAAGAGCCCTGAAGCTAGTCACAATTGTGCACTCTCACTACTCCTGTATATTGTCCAAATTGCACAAATCGATGTAGTCCTCCAAAGTATTTAGCTCAAATGGAAAATACCTTAGGCTACTGACATTCACAGATGTAACATTCTCACCCTCAACAGACTTCAGCAGACATGGCTTAGAGAGACACAGTACCCTCAGCAGGAGGATGATGAGATCATGGAATGAATTTTAGAACTGAGACACTGAAATTATCTAATCACCACTCTAAATTTATATTTAAGCATATCAAGGCCTAGAAAGGAGAAGTTGCTGAAGATATTAGAATATGCCACCCCCCCTTCCAAAAAATAAAAAGGTTTTTTTGGCACATGCATTATTTTGAACTAAAGATCATTTGGAAATAGCACACCCAGAAAAAAGAAAAAAAAAAAAAGACTAAAACCAGGGCCCAGGTTTTAGTTTTATAAAAACAATTTAAATTTTACATTTATATATATATAAGTGTATATATTTATACATTTATTATAAATTTACATTTATAAATTTCATTTAGGAAGATGTCTCCCTAACCCACAACATACTCTTTACTCTTACTCCTATAATCTTAACTTACCAATGGAGAAGTCACCAACATAAATCTGCTTTAAAAATCTTTCAAATAACCCCTCTTTACCAGACATTTCCAAATATCCTTCCCATAACTTGTCCCCATACCCAGAAGTGCAAATACCTTTCCCTTTGTTTAGCCTAAGATGGTATATGAGACCAAGTTCTAACCAAGTTCTCAAATATGAATTTACAGAAGAAAAGCAAACAAAATGATATAATGTAGATAATGATTTGAACATACAAGAATAGAACTTTTCACATTCATGCACCTTCAATAAAGAGGCTAAACCTAGAAATAAAACAGATACATGGTTAGCAAGTTTCGTGGCTCTACTTTGTTTATTTATTGTTTTAACATTTTTAAAGGACGGGTTTCTTAGGAAAAGGAGAAAGAAAAGGGAGGTACCTGCATAGTCAAAGGCAGACACAAGAGCTGCTCTTGGTTTCATTTTAAAGCAAGGAACCTACTGCCTGAGTTTTAATCACCTGCACACTTCCTTCTATCCCAAGACCCAGCAGAAATAACTGCCAATAAATTATTCCAAAGGGAAAAATCCTTATGAATCAAATTACTATTTCTACTGACTGATGAAGAAGTTTTTAATATAAAATGATTCTGTAATAAAAATTCTGCAGCTGCAAAAAATTAAGATCAATTTGGAGATTTGTTCTTATTCTTGAGCAAAAAAATTGACGACTGTAGCAACCAACTGCACACATCCTTACACCCAGTTCTTCTGACCCACTCCCCAAACAAATGGTGTCACTCATACCAGCTTTCAGCTGGGAGGAATAATAGTGTCACCCAAAAGAGTTCAGTTTTCCTGTCCTGTTTATGGGATCATTCACCTAATGGAATTGGCTATAACAATAACCAGCAAGGCAAAATAGAAAGGCTATACTGAGGTAAACACTTTTCAATATCAACCCTATTTGAAAGCAGAGGCACAATAAAAATCCTTTTTTAGCAACACATTTTCCCATTCTGAGGTATTTTGGGGAGGTTTAATATGCTTCCAGTCCTCTCTGCAGGGCTACAATCCATGAGTCATTTGGCTAAATAATCCACTTTCACCCAACAACTTAAACATTTATTTGTAGTTTGACTGAGGCAGAGTCATGGTTTCTGTGATTAACTGATGTCTATACAGAAACAAAAGTCACGGTTATAAACATTAGTGTAGAAGAATTAACTCAATCTGCAGAATTCACACAGAAAAAAGGCACTCTCTCCTAATAGTTACTAAATTGATACCAATGAGTTTTGATTATGAATTAGAAAGCTTCCTTAATCTTTCCCTTATGTTGGTAAAAACAACAAAAATGCATTGAATGTTCCATTGATTCAAAAGTGGATTGACATAGTTAGTTACAATGTCCATTCTACCCAAATTATCCATAGTTTTAAGTAATTTCTACCAAATTCCCAACAACAATTTTTGTATGTTTTGTATGAACAAACTTATTTTAAAATTGATACCAGACAAATATGTCTGGTTTCTGTTAAATGTGCCAAAACAATTTAATCGAGGAAGGACATCCCTTTCAACAAATAGTGTTAGAGAAATTAGATGTACTTAAGCTAAAAGTACTGAAATGAACATACAAGTGCATTTATCCCTTTGAGTTAGTGTTTTTTGTATTCTTCAGGCAGATACCTAGCAGTGGAGTTGCTGGCTTATATGGTTAGATCTCCTTTACCCAATGAATAACCTTAGCTCCTTTGCTGTAGATTAATTATCCACATGCGCAGATCAGTTCTGGGGTCTCAATTCTATTTCATTGGTCTGTGTTTTGATTACTATAGCTCTGTGGTATAGTTTGAAGACTGGGAAAGTGAAACCACTTCACCTTCCTCAATTTTGGCAAGACTATTTTAGTCATTTAGGGACTTTCATGGCTCCATATGAATTTCAGTAGTGTGTATTGTTTCTTTGAGAATTCCATTGGAACCCTAATAAAGACTGTATTGAATCCATATATTGCTTTGCAAAAGATGGTCATTTTATCTCTGTTATTTCTTACAACTGCATGTGAATCTACCATTATCTCAAAGTAATTTTTTTAATAAAAATGAACCAAATGTTATACAAATTTGAATGGGCAGATGGCTTCTAGCAAAGCTTAACTAAGCTAGTTATATCATCACCATGGCTAGCTATCTGAAACAGAAAACTTCCTCTGTTTTACCATATTTTGGACCCTTAAGACATGAAAGATACAAAAAAATGGTGCTCGAGGGCCACCACCTCCAGCTATGGTCCCATGACAGGTAACAGGTTAAGAAATTTACTTTTGTTACTCGTAGGTTTTGTCACATAGGTGAGTCTACACTGTGTAATGCACACAGTTCATGCTATTATGGGTATGGAATCAAATCCTGGCTTTGTCTCCTAGAACATCTGTTTATTACTTACTCTCTCTCAAAGTTAGGACCATAACATGACATCAGAATAAAAACTTCTGTAGATGTCACTTCAATACAATAAAATTATGTAAATGCTAAAAAATAATTAAAAACTTACAGAATAGTGTGAAAATTGACAGTGATAAAATATGTAAACAAATACCATTATTAAAGGATTAAACAATTAATGCTAGTAAGTAGAAAGAAGTTACAACGGTACTTCAGAGCTCCTCTATTAATCAAGCCCCTGAATTATTTAGGAGAAACTCTGAGCCCAGGAGAAATGACGTAAACAGAGTAGCCTCTCCAAGAGCAGCAAGAGCTGTCCTATCTCTAAGGCTCTGTACTTTGGAAGACCAGCTCCAGTTTTGTAAGAGAAAAATGCTTTAGCATTTGAGAAAATCATTTGTTATTCTACTTCTAGTTGATCACCGTTTGCACCCAGGTCATATCACATATAGCATAGTTGTTTCATAAATAAAAGATTCACTTGCCAAAGGAAACAGCATAGGCAAAATTCTAATATGCATTAAACTCTCATACATGGGCCTCACTGGTGACACACGGGTTAATGTCTCAGCTATCACCAGACACTGCAGCCTGAGTTTGATCCCCAGCCAGGAAGCTAACCCACATAGCACAACAGACCTCTCCAGTCTTGCCTGCTGCTCTCCTCAGCAGTGTCTTTCAGTAGATCTGCCTGATCTGTTCCCTACTCTGTCTCTGGTGAATCCTCTTACCCACCTACCACCCCCCACCCCCACCTCTGGCCTACACCCCAGTTCTTATATGAATAAATAAAAATAAATGTTTTAAAAATTCACACACTTTTTGTCATATTATTAGTACCAATTTAAAAACCAACACAGCCTTCTACCCTCTCAACAGAAAGAGAACAAGCATCAGTATTTGTAGACATTTGTTTCTGAATGTTCCAATGTGGTAATACAGTCAAGTACCTCAGCCAATTTTTATTTCATTAAAATCCAAATCCTGACAGCACAGTCATCTTTATCTGTGAAAATTAGTTTTTTGGTCTTTTCCCTTTATGGAAACTGACCAGATGTTAAAATGACAGATTCTTCCTGGGGAATATTTTGTGCTCTCATTCTATTTCTATAAGGTCACGATGAATAAAAGCTTTAGGATTTTGCTTTACAGCCGGGTTTTAGTTCTTCACGTCCACCTGTCTTGGGTCTTTGTAGGACTTTATAAACCTGAAGTCTCAAGTTCTTACCTGACCAAATAATAAGAAGCATATTTAAGAGGATGCCTCTTTCTGAGTTCCCAGACCAGGAATATATTCATATTTTTTATGCATGTATTGATAATCTCATATAACTTTATATGTTGTATGTATTCTTTAACAAGTTTTTCTGTAAGCTGGGCCTGCTGAAACACCAACTTTAGAGTCCCTAAGTGTCGTCCCCCACCTCGTAACATCAGCTTTCCGGGGCTTTATTGTATCACTGTGTTTCCCCAGGGCCTTGTAATAATAAAAATATCTACATGTACTGCACTTTAAATTTTCAAAGCCATTAACTCATATAATTTTATCCTGTGATTCCTCATAGATGTATTTTTTTCTCTCTGTTTAAAGGTGAAGATGAAAACGGGAAAAGACTGCCTGTGTCCTCAGAGATGGAGCCAGGACTCACAGGCAGGCATCCTTCTGATTTGCTGGCTCAATTCCTTCCTTGAATGGTGATCAGCCCTCAACAACCACTTGCCCTGAGCCTCACAGAAGGCTGTATCAGTCACTTCAGAGCAGGTTCTGCCTGGACAGTCTACCAAGGTGAAATACTACATCTCAGGAGAACATATGCTCACAGCTCTTCTGGGTTTTCCAGCAAAACCTGAGTGACCGGTTAAAGTGATTCAATCAAAGGAACAGTTGGACTAGAAGACTTCAAAGGTCAATTTCTAGTTGAAATTTTGTGGTGATAGCAAAGTACTTTCCATCAAAACTACAATCTTTATTTAGCAAATTGCTTTATCATCTTTTTTCCTCACACACTGTAACTTTAAAGGAAGAGAATTTAAAATGCTACAAGTGTGATGTAAAAAAGTTTTCTGGAATATGAAATTGGGCCTCACTTTGAATACCCTAAAAGATTAACAAAGTTTTAATCATTTTTCCTGCAATATTAGTCTCTGCAATCCACCCTCAGTGTGAGTGCTTTCTGATAGAATTTCCTACAACTACAGAATACACCTGATCTGTACTATCCAGTACAGTAGCCACATGTAGTTGTAAAGCCATTAAGTACATGATGTATTACTATAGTCACCAAATAAGTTGATTTTTAATCAATTTTTAGTTAATTAACCACAAGTGGCTAGTAACCATGATATTATATAGCATGGCACAGTCTTTCTATTAAGGTAATAGCCCTAAAAACAACTCTATCCCAAATTTGTCCAAACCCATAGAACATACAACACTGATACTGAATGCTTATGTAAATTAAGGACTTGGGGTGATGATCTGTCACTGTAGTTTCATCAACTGTAATAATTATCCACTCTGGTGAGAATTGTTGACTATGCATGTGTGGAATCAAAGGATCTATGGGAATTCTCTGTGCCTTCTGCTCGATTTTGCTAGAACCTGAAACTGTTCTGAAAAATAAAGTCTATTTTTAAAAATTCTCCAAGATCCCATTTGGGCACATCAATGTTTCTCAAATTTCCATACCTAAATATGACTAACAGGGACCATTCTTACTAACAAAGTTGTTCCTAAGAATTCCTAAGCCTGGGGGCTTAAATTAAAACTACACAAGTTGAAAATTAATCTGATATGTTTGTCTTTAAAATATATATATAGGGCATCCCTGGTGGCGCAATGGGTTAAGCAATGTACTATGAAGCAAACTACAGCCACTGCATCATGAGTTCGATCCCTGCCGCCAGCCAGGGAGGGGACCCACTTGGCATAGCAGACTTCTCCTGCCTCGCCCACTGCTACCTTCAGCAGCGTGTTTCAGTCGGTGTGCCTGTTCTGCTCCCCACTCTGTCTCTGGTGAATACTCTCACCTCCCGCGACTCTGGCCTGTACCCCAGTTCTTGTATGTATAAATAAATCTTTAAAAAATAATAAAATAAAAAATATATATATATAAATTTTGTCATTTCTTTATAAATAACCAAATTTCTATTAATAAACAAAAGTTTAAAATTTCTTGCCATCTGATAAAACAACAAAATGTTCCTTCTTCCATTGGTTAACAGATAAGAAGCTATTGCATGAAAGAAATCACTCATGAAATTACTAACAACTTGAGAAAATCCAGCTGAATGAGAGACTGCTGCTGCCCCACATCTCAGATTTGACACCCAATCAATTTCTTTTCTGGATACAGTGTCACAATATTTTGAGAATGGAGAGTCACATAAGTATGTGGATACAAATGGCAATAGTTTTTTTTTCATTACTTTTTGAGAAGTGTCAAAATGCTCATTGCCAGAATGTTGCCAAAGCGGTGCACATTGGTGAATATTTTTACAACTGTACCAATTTGCTGAGAAGTTGAATCTCTAGTGTCAGATGATCAATGACAGGATGTCTTTTATTTTTAAAAGAAAGACTAATTTAATCACTTTGCAAGTGAATCAAAGATGGTGGATGCTGTTCCTTATTTTATCACAAATTATAATGTTTATCACATGAAAATACATACTAAATATTTAAGCTCACTTGGAGAATTACCTTTTCAATAAAAAGACAGTATCTTTGTAACTTTAAAAATGAATATTATACACAGAAGAGTAAAATAAAGCAGTGTTCTTAATTTCTGTCACTGAATGAAACCACCTGATGAGATTTCATTGTCAAGGTATCATTTAGTAGAGATAAAACTTAAGTCTCTGCTTTGCTCAGCTGAACAATGATAAGAGACACAAGATAAGAAAAGGAAACTGAGTTATCATGGAAACCTAGCCATAGAGCCAAATGACCAATAGTAGGCAATGAGAATCCCCTGAAATGTGGAAACAGGGCACCTCTTGTGTGGACAGAAGGCCCATTGAAACCTGATGACCCAGCAGAGACCATGTCCCCCAGTCATGAAAAATCTGTGAAGACAGATTAAAAGGGAGCCCCAGGGCCTCCCTGGTAGCACAAGGGGTTGAGCACAGCACTGTGGGGCTTCCACAGCCACTGAAGCATGAGTTCTATCCCCAACCTGGAAGGGAACACACATGGCACAGCAGACCTCCCCTGCCTCATCCCCTGCTCCCCTCAGCAGTATTTCAGTTGACCTGCCTGTTCTGCTCCCCACTCTGTCTCTGGTGAATCCTCTCACCCCTCCCATGCCTCTGACCTATATCCCAGATCTTGCATGCATAAATTAAAAAAACTTAAAAAAAGAAAGAGCACCCCAAACCCTTCTTCCCACACAGACATCTCCTGTCTCACCCCCTGCTCCCTTGCAGAGTATTTCAATAAATCCACCTTTTCTGTTCTCCATTCTGTCTCTGAGAATTCTTTCATCACCTCTGGCCTCAATCCAATGTTATACCACTACACTCATCCCGCTGATGGGAAGAAAGAAAGGTGTGTTTAAACTTTTCCATTAAAGTTAATCCACATATTCTTGCTTAAAATAGTTGATTCAAGGTGTACCTACTTATGAGGGTTTTTCTCTCCTCCTTTGTCCTAGATGGTGTCTGCTTTTAAAGGAAGATCTTCAAAGCTTAGTGACAATGAGGTTGAGGCCTTAATTTATCTAATCTTGAAGAGACCACGGAGCAAGACTTCATTTGCTTGGGGATCACGCTTTTCATTACATTATTGCTAATGAGGATGTTCCCATTCAGCTGTAAGATATCTTGTGACTTTTCTTTCATAACTCTGTATTTTTAAAAATATCATTGCAACAGTAATGGCTACAAGACACTGGTTTTTTAGGCTCATTTGCATATCCTCATTCACCAACTTCAAAATTTAAATAAACATCTGAAAATATCTTTCTCTTTTACTATCTCCTTTCACTGGATTTTCGAAGCATTTTCTAGCAGTGGTTGGAGTGCGGCCTTCCTTTACTTTGCTGCCACTGCCAGTGCAAATAGGCCTCGGGGACAAAACACGTCTCTTTGATATCGGGTTGTTCTAAATTTCCCTCATCACCATGAACATTGTCACTGGTTTCAAACATCCTACTTGTCCATTGATCCATCTTTCCAGTGTCTTTGTAATTTTAAATTGTTACAGTTTTAAATGTAAAATGATGGGGCGGGGGAACATCATCTACAGCTTCTCTACAATTTCAGTGCTCTGTGTTGGCAGAAAACACACAATAGGAAGTAGAACTAAGCCCAGCCAGTAACCACAGCAGGCGTATAAACTATTTTTATGACTGCACTTTCAGGAGAATGTCAATCAGAGTTATAAACCAACTGGGTTTGTTTGTGTGTGTGTGTGTGTGTGTGTGTTTCTCAAAAAACTAGCTGAGTGGCCAGGGCCTCATGGAGGAAGCTCATGTTTTCCATTTAGCCTGTGTTAGACCAGAACTTGGGGTGCAGGCCTATGACACTGTCATAGTGTTACAGGGCAGGGAGAGGGGCACCCCAGAACCCCTAAACCTGCCCTCTCTAAATAGGTTCTGCCATCCGCCACATCAAGACAAACATATAAACCTTTAATGGAAAGGAACTTTAATACAATTAGGGTACAATACAGAAAGGACAAAGAATATAGTTATTAAGTTAAGCATCCAAAGTTACCTATCTCCTTGAGGGTAAAAGTCCAGCCAAGGGCTTCCCTGGTGGCGCAGTGGGTTGAGCAACATACTATGAAGCAAACCACAGCCACTGCACCATGAGTTCGATCCCTGCTGCCGGCCAGGAAGGGGACCCACATGGCGAGGCAGACCTCTCCTGCCTTGCCTACTGTTCCCCTCAGCAGTGTACTTCCATTGATCTGCCTATTCTGCTCCCACCTCTGTCTCTGGTGAATCCTCTCACCCCCAACACGTTTGGCCTGTACCCCAGTGCTTGTATGCATAAATAAATAAATCTTAAAAAAAAAATAGTCCAGCCAAATAGGATTGACCCAAAGCAAGGCCCAAAGGCCTGCCACAAGTCTAAAGGACCTTTCAGTGGAGACCCATAGAAAAGAGTCAGAAAGAGTCAGACAAATCTGGGAGGAAAAGAACAAAATCAAAATCAAGATGAAAGCTGCCATTGTTAACCTCCCCACTGGTCTCTCACCCACATCTGTTCCAACCAGTCCAAGACCAAGAAGCAAGCGCAGTTTCTTCACATGTCCCTCTGCTCTATGTATCTCCTCCATGCCTCCTTACTGCTCTCCACCCTGCTTCCTTCTTCCTCCCTTCCTTCTGTCCTCTTCTCTCCTTTCTCCAACATCTTCTTATCCCTTTTCAGCTCCACCCACTTAGGGCAGATTCTGGAACTTCCCCCTTTCCTGGGGACCACCCTGTTACAATAGGAGGACACTGTGATACTCTTCCCGGACCTCCTCCTCCGAGGAAAGGGCTTTCAGGCCCAGCTCCTGGACATGCTGTCAGCAGAGAGCAGGCTGCTGTCAGCACCTCAGCTCAGACCCACCTACAGAGCTGCCTCACTCAACATCACATTTTTCCCAAGAAGAAAGATCCATGTGTTATGACTGATCCAAGCTAACCTGGTCATTCCCTTCTAAGGCAGCACAAGGCTGAGAGCATTTCAACAGAGGTCACTCCATGGGGTCTGCAAAGCCATCATGAGACTGCTTTGTAGCTGAACATCCCCCTTAGCTGGTTCTGATCCTTGCAATCCCTTCCACAGTAAACATCCTTCCTCCACCCTAACCTCGGTCTCAGCGTCTGCTGCCTTGAGAACTCACTACACAGCAGCACTGTCTTAGGGTCCAATTTCTTAACAGTGCCAATACCAACATCACACAAAATTATCCAGTTTTCCAGTTGTTCACGATACATAAAATGTGAGCCCGGAGTCCAGTGGTTCTCACTGAATAGCAGAGATTTTTTTTTTTTTTTAGTTTTACAAACCAGTTACCTTTGAGCATGGGTTCTAAGAAGCAGCTTTTAAAAAATGCTCTCCACGAGATTCTGAAGTATAACCAGTGTTGAGAACAACCTAGGCTTTCAGGAAAAAATATGGAATTACCATTAGCTGAGTTGGAAAGTAGAGATTCCGCTGCATGATTCTGCGTGTGCTTATATATGCTAAAACATGTCTCTGCTGCCTTAGCTGCCAGCCACTCTCCACCTCTGCTTCTGCTCTTGTGCCAGCAGGTGAACTATATGTGCTCCTGGTTAAGGTCAGCCTCCATTTGTGCAATAAAGGATCCTTCTCAAGGACCTCTCTCTAGAAAAATGCCCCTTCTTGTGTCTGAGTCGTGACTTCTTTTTCTTCCTCAGCTGTAGTATTCCCACTAGCATGCAAATGTGCAGAAATGTCTCCATTCTTGACAAAAAGAAGAATCTCAAGCTCATATCCTTTTCCCAGTTACTTCCTTCTAGCCACTACCTATTTTCCTGTTTCTTTGTGCAGGAAAACATCAAAGAGTAAGTTATTCATGTTTTCTTCATTTTGTCACCTTCCATTCCCTCCTGAACCTACTTTGCTCAGGATTTTATGCAAATCTTCCAAACAAAGCTCTTATCAAGGTGACAATGACATCCCCCATTGCCAGCCTCAGAGGTTTTTCCCAGTCCTCTAATCAGTAACCCACAGTCCCAGCTGCCTGCTCACTACCCTGTCATTTGGAATCCTAGATAGCACATCCTCTGGGAGATTCTCTTCCTACACTAATAGCCCCTTCTTAGTCTTTGCTGATTCCTCTTCATCTCCCCAGCCTGTACATGTTACTTTGCTGAAGAGCTCTGCATCTTTTTATGGTCTTAATTGCTCACTTGGGGATTATCCTAGGTTTACAGCTTTAAATATCATAAATCCCAATACAGACTGCTCCCTTGAATTCCAAGCTTTTATTTTTCATATTTATCTGTTTATACATTTTATGCACTTATTCTGAGTATTTATTCCAGCCTCCACTTGAATGTCTAATTGTGATGTCACACACATCACGTCCAAAACCAAATGCATTTCCTCCCAAATGCTTCTATTTCTCCAGTCCTCTCAATCAGTAAATAGCAATTTCAACCCAGTTGTTTTTGCCAAAAATCTTTGAAGATCTCCTTGATTGCATGCCACAAATTTGTTACCTTTATCTTTAAAATACATCCAGATGACACCACTTCGCATTATCACCCTGCTGCCACCCTAACTAAGCAATCATCATCACTCAGAACAAATTCCAATGTTCTTAGGCAGTCAGAAGCATACTCTTCTATCCAGGGGCTTCACCTCCAAGAACAGCTATCGCATAAAATGCAGGATACTAAACTATGAGCAGATTCTTAGTTGTGTCTTTATCTCAATGGAGAGTTCAGTGACTGAGCACAAATTTAAGGTTTCAGTAATGTTAAGTGAGTATATAATGAATGAATGAGCCAACAATGTTACAATATTGACTACAATGGATAAAGAGATATATTGATCTGCTTGACAGAAAACTCAAGAGGTTATTATTAGCTACATTCACTGTGCATGCCAACTGGAAAGAATTTCACACTTGCTTTGATGTATTCATTTTTCTCTTGGATTCAGTCAGTAGAATTGAATTGTCTTTCTTCAGGCTGATTAGTTTAAACAAAAGGGCATGTGTGGTGACCCTCATAGCACACTGACCAAGTTGCTTGACTCCAGTAATTCAATAAGAACAAAGAAAGACTGTTGAAACAAGACAAGAGCTAAGTCAACAAAATGAGCCCTAAAAGTTTAAATAGCCCACAATAATCTACCTTTAAATAATCCCAAGGTTGTTCATGAAGCGATTATACATTCTTACATAAATCAAACTGGGAAAATATATATTTTTTTAAAGTTTTGACCACTTATTTTAAATTTAGGTCTACTTGATATTAGTGCAGAGAGGTTTACACCTGGTACAAAATTAAAATTAATGTGCATTTCCCCCTAATGAGAGTGAATTCATCATTCGCATTCATATTAATTCTCAACAGACTTGCTTAAGATTGTTTGGAATTAAAGTTTCATAATTAGAATTTAACATTTAAATCATATTCAGGAGACTGTGCATATGGTTAAACAGACTTCCAGAATAAATTATGAACTAAATAAACTAACAAAACTATTATGAACTAACAAAATAGTAATCTATTACTTTATGGAATTTGGTTAGTCACACTGTAGTTATTTTATACCTTCTTACAAAATAAAATATTCTTTTAGACTTCTTAGTCACTGTTTATCCTCCTCTTTTGACCTGTATCACTTTTTGACAGAACTGTTATTTTCACCATGACAATTAGGGCTTCAAAACTTAATGATGTCTTATGGGCCAGTGACATGAAGGAGAAATTCTGTAAAATACCTCTGGTGTTTGCCAAGGTTCTTCTTAATCTGATCTTTGTTCTTTCCCCCCAACTATCAATTAGCCTCCAGTAGTGTTTTTTTTAAACTCATAACATCATCTCCCCAACATATTATTTATAAGTTGGCACCAAAAAAAAAATTTAAAAAAAAATGAAAACAGATGGTCACACATTTTCTTTTGAAATTTGAGCACCATATTTGGTTACTTGCCTTCTAAGAACATTTCCATCCCCCATTCCTCTCCAATTGTATTATATGCTGTGCTGGTTACCTTGCCTCTAGTAAAAGATTTCAAACCTCATCATCCCTTTGGTTGAAAAGATTCTTTATTATAAAAGACTGATGTATGCATTGTGGAGCTTTTAGAAGCATTCCTGGCCTCTACTTACCAGCTGCCAGTGACAACTCCTTTCCCCTGTTCTGACTGTAACAATCAAATGATTTTGGACATTATCAAGCACCTGCTGGAGAAGTAGAGGAAATGACAGATTGCTCTCAGTTGAGAACCACCACCCATGACAACGAAAGCCGAAGCTCTTTCCAGATTACTGTGGATCACTGGACTGCAAGTCCATAGCATCTTAATTCACAATACATTTTCTTTCCCCACCATGTGAAAGTTTGACCAAGCAGGACACAAATAGACTCCATTTTGGTCACAGTATATTCCAAGAGATCATGACTGTAATGATCTGGGATGTTTAATTTTATGTGCTAACATGGAAGGTGTTTTTAGATGAGATTAACTTCTAATTCAGTGAACTGTGATTAAATCACATTATCCTCCATAACATGATTAGGACTTATCCAATCTGTCAAAGCCAACCTTCTCAAGTAAAGGGAGCAACTCCTTTAAACTTCCCCATGTAAAAGTAACCTCTCTTTTCCATAGCTTAGAACACTTGTAAGCCTTTATCCAAAATAAAGGGTTAGGTTCTTCAACACTCAGGAATAAGGAAGGGAAACCACTGCCTTGGTGAAGTCATGAATGCCCCTGTGTGCTCCTTATTCTGAGTACAACAGCCCTCAGATGACAAGTTCAATTTTAATGAGGTTGAATGAAGCAGAAAATACTGCAACACAAAATACAATACAGTGAGAAACAGAACTTACTATATATGTCTTTCTTGGTTTTGAGATACCAAATTTGCCTAAATCTGGTTTGTTTTTTTTAAAAAAAAAATGTATCTAAGTAGGAGTCTTTTTAAAAAGATAGAATTTGAGAGTTTCCTAAGACTTGAGGTGAAACTATACACCATGTGGACATTAGAGACCAACACAGAACATTCCAGAAGGGACCCTGAAGAAATTCAACTTCCATGCAACAGAAGGTGGGTAGAAAGGGGTGCTCAGAGACTGTGGCCAGGGCAGCAAGCAGCAGTACAAACCTGTGTTCCCGTGTTTGGCTATCGACCCTGGGGAAAGATGAATCAAATATAGCAGAAACTCAGCCTCACTGAGAGGAAATAGGTGCAGAGGAACTGGGGTGTGCCAGTGGTCACCAATGAAGAGGTCCGAACATGGAACTGTGCTGCACTATCCCCACCACCTCAGGACTAGTGCTGACCCTGTGACCTCCACTGAGAGCTCAGCCCAAAGACTAGAGACATGGATTTGGAAACCCAGAAAGGAGGACAATCAGGGGTGACAGGCCTGAGCCACCCCACACACCACTTTCACCAGAGATTTGATGCCTCCAGGACCCTCTCCCACACCTTGGTTCAGTAGCTGCAGTTCAGTTCTCTCTGACATAAAAATTACTAAAAGACCAAGCCAGCAGAAGCTTTAAAAAAAACTCACAGTGCCATCTGCAAGAAAAGTCTAAGTTCCACACCCTTAGGACACTTCAGAAAAAATAGCGAAACTATAAAACAAGCTAATAGAAAAACACAACAAATGGCATTGTGAGTCCTCAAGGACTATTTCACCACAGAGAGAGAAAGAAAAAAACTCCAGATCTAACCACAAAGACATTGAAAATATGTGCTTCCTCTAAGATGCAGAAAGCCAAATTGCCACTATGAAGAAATTCAAAGAGAGGAAAGTATCTGTTCACATGCTGTAATCAGAAAGAAAAAAATGTATGTTTTAAATATGAATGCCAATGGAAAATCATAAAGGTGGCTATTTGAAACAGCAGACTTTATCTCCTGCTTAGTTGCCTCTCACATAGTTTACTAATTTTCTTTTGCCATCATGACAAGTTAGCTAAAACTAAATGGTTTAAAATAACAGCACTATCTTATCTCTTTCTATAGGTCAAGTTTGGCTGAGCTGCTTTGTTTCTGATTTCATAAGCCCAAAGTCAAGGTGTCAGCCAGCTGGACTCTTCACCAGAGGCTCTGGGAAGACTTCTTTTCCAGTCCACTCAGGATATTAGCAAAATTCAGTTCCTTGTGGTTGGAGGTCCCTATTTCCTTGCTGACTGTCAGCTAGAGATGACTTTTAGCTCTGAAAGGCCTGTATCTGCTCCTTGCTGATGATGCCTGGTATCTCAGAGCCAGAAATGACAGATCATATTTTCTTCATGTTTATAATCTCTCTGATTTCTCCTTCTGCCACATGCCTCCTCTATCTCCAGCCAAAAATGTTTTTTTCTTTTGAGTACTCATGTGATTAGACCAGGCTGACACATATAATCCATGGTAATCCTCCTTCCTAATTTCATTTGCAAAGTCCCTTTTGCCTGTGAAAAGCATCTTCACAGATTCCAGGAATTAAGATGTAGACACCCTGGGGTTCATTACTCTGCTTGCCAGACATAGACAACTCTGTTTGGTGCTCCTGGCTGCGAGGTAGCTGGCTTTCATTCATTCATCAGGGCTTAATAGTTTTCTCGAACAAGTAGAAGGAAAACAAGTACATAAGCAGATTAATCTTGTCAAAGTGAGACTTCTTTGGAAATTATTAAGGCATTATTTGAAATAACACACCTCTTCATTTTGCTATATTATTTTATCAACTTTAGGCCTGGTTTGGCCTTGAAAATCCCTGTTTCTAAAAAAATTACTGCTCTCTAAAATCTCAAATATTTCTCTCCTATGGAAAACTCGGGTTCCAGCAAAGATAAAACTTTTAAGGCAGAAGATGAATTGCACTCTGGTAATCATGCTGTCTTGTCTTACCTTGCATGGACTGACTGGAGAAGAAAAACAAAGAGAAAAGTGGCTTACTTTAACACAGAGATCTACGAGGCAATAAATGAATCCTGATCATCTTACTTGTCAGAATTCTGATGTGATTCTGAAGTGACACTAGGATCCACATTATTGTGACATGAGTAGATGTTGCCTTGGCCACATTTCTTTCTCCCTTTGGTGGTGATACCCTCTAATATTTTTACTTTGCTTAGCACCATCACCATTTGCAAATCCGTTGTTACATATGTACTCTCATTTGAGCTTCACATAATTCTGTTACATAAACCAGGCAAACATTATTACTCCACAGGTCACATAGTTGGGGTGCAGGAGAATAAAGTGACTCCAGGTTTACAGAACTAATGAGTAGCAGACCGGTGTGCACATTTAGCAGTCTTTCCACTGTCACTATGGCAATAACAACTGCACCCTTGGCCAGAGTTTTCTTGTTCTTTATCCCTATCCTCTTAACAACACCCAGCCCCTGAGGCTTATTCACAATAAAGTGTGAGGGAATGATTCTTCCCAGGAGTGCCTGTACCTTAATAACAAAGGAATCAAATTCAAAGGATAAAATTTCTGGCATTAGCAATTAAGTCAAAAAGAAATGGGCTGAAATAGGAGGAAATATTGGAAGAGTACATTGCTCTTCCAACTGTATTTTAATGTTAACTCACTGCCAGACACCCCTGCAAGTTAAACATCAGGCAACATCATTTTATCCCCAAAATGAAGACAACACAAATCAGGGAGAAATGGGAAGTTTAAAAGAATTAGAGCAAGGAAGTTATGAGCAGAAATGACCAGGTGCCAAAGAGGGAAATTATATATGTAACTAAAATTCTCAAGTTGTTATGTTAAATCAGATGTATAACAGTCCATCAAGAAAAGGAGAAATTGAAAACATGACCTTTCCTGAATGATTGAGACAGCAATTTTACGAATGTTTTTTCTTGTTTATCAGAATAAATTGCCCTCCACTGAACTCATAAGGATCTTTAATATACCTATTAGAGGAATCTAATCATCCTAGAAAACACAGCATACACTGAAAATCACATGCAAATTCCTACCTACCTCTTTTTTTTCCCTGCAGTATTGTTCCATTTACTTTTTGTTCTCCACTATCTCCTGACATGTTTTATGCTATCAACTTCTTAAATGTCTTTTAATAACATATTGAAAATTATACACTTAATGTTTCCCTTTGTGAAACCTTTCTGATTTAAAATCAGAAAGTAACATTTTTATGTCATTATAAGGTGGAAGAGACAAGTGAGAGTTTGTTGACTAAATCTAGAAGGTACAGAATGAAAACCTTTAAACAACAATGCATATTTAAGATCTTGAGTGAAAATAACCATAAAAATATCTGTTGTTTTTATAAATGAAAGAAAAAAATGATAATGATAATTATGGTTAACCGATGAAAGTATCTAGAAATCCAAATAAAATATGAATTCCATTTATCCCTAAGTATATAGACACATGTGGAGAATTGAGAGTAACCCTTCCTTTAAAAAAAAATAAGAATTAGACCAAGTACAAAAACAAGTGATCAGCATCTATGTCACATCCAATAACCACCTAGAAAGATGGTTCAAGGTAATGGGGTAATTACAATTCTCAAGAGAAAGCAGCCTGTGTAGACTCCCTCCTCTCTCTAAGGAGATGAAACCTCTGAATGACCTGATTAACGGTGACAGAATAATAAGGCTGAAGAAGTAAAACAGGACAGTACAGTGAACCTTCGTCTACCAGACCTCATTGGCATGAGGGAGGAATAAGGATGTGTGAGAAGATGGGTGGGAATGAGAATAAGGATGTGGGAGTGTAGGAGACGGAGATGAGCAAAGGAAGGAAACAAAGTCTGAATGTTATCTATTTTCTACAAGTCAGACTCCCCATTGTGTCCTTGAGTCTCAGTCAGACCCTGTAACTCTCAAGTAGGAACAAAGTGAATGTAGAACACTATTTCCTATTTGTTACTGAGGATGGCAGCTGATTACATAGGGGAATATTTCATAGAATTTCATTTGGAGCCACTGATTTGACACTTCATAGAGGTGTTATCACTTGACTTAAGATTGATGGCAGGGCTCAAAAAGAAATACCACCTATTACAAAGCATATCTGAGAATTATTCACCACTCCATTATAATGAGAGAACCTAAGCATTCCAGGTTTTATTTATAATTAGAGTATGCAGATCTAGAAAAGAGAATAGTCTAAAATTATTGATACTGGCACATCCAGATTTGCTTTTAATATATCAAATAATCATGGAATAGACACTTTCAAACAATAGGTAGACAACCAAGTGTGATTTAGAAAAATTAATATTCCAATTCCAGCATTCCTCTGGTATTTGCAAATCCAAATGCAAATCTACTGTTCACAAAATCCCAGTAGTGATAACAGAATAGAAATGACTATAATCTATTAAAAATTATGAAAAATATGTTAATGACTTATTATTACCATAGCAAGCAGTGGCCTTTTACAAGTCATCTGTTTAGAAGAAAATTAGCAAATAGTTTTGTTCTCTGCTGTGGAGAGGCAGGGGCTTATCTTTTGTGGAAATATAAACAAAGTTCCAAATTATTTTGGGGTTTAGAAATGTTCAAAGTCATTTTCTATGTTTATTTTTCATCTTGAGGAAAGGGAGACATTGAAATAAAAGGATCATCTTATCAATCTATTTCAAATTTGTGTATATGGTAAAACCAAGAACGTAGTGTAAATTAATTTAAAGTTTGGTTATATGTGAAGAAAACTAAATCATATGCTCATGAACCATCATTTCTCTTCTGCACTATCAGACTTTCCATCCTCTCATTATTGTGCAAATACGTTGCCTGATTTTGATGATCAAACATTGACATTCTAGTTGTCTAATGAAACAATAAGGAACAAGAAAATCTATGTTTTTGACAAAGAATAGAAACACATTGCGGGAATCTGTCAATTACTATTGAACAGAACCAAATTTTATTCTTATTTGAAGATTTATCTCTTTTCATAGCTTATTTAATCATCGAAAACAGCAACATGGTGATTGAATCAACAGTGTATTTTTAAGACTTATTTGCCTCACAATTAATCTCTTTCATTAAAACTAATTCCTTGTTTAAAGCAAGACTCATTTATCTAATTTTTTTTCACCAAAGAAGGGATTCGTATTATTCTGCTTCCACAACTTCATAAATCATGTTCTTTGAAGCTATATTTTCTAAGCCATATTTCTAGGCTCACAATATAGAAAATATATACAAGGCTCACAACACACCCTGATATTCTCACTAGCAACCTTTCCTATCTTCAATTTTGCACTCCTGACCTAGGATAAGTATGCATCATCACATAAATATACATTTCCACACAAGTTCATGAATGATAGCACAAATGCGGTAGATAACCAAAAGTCAAAGCAGAACTTCCAACATACTTATTCATCAATTATCTATTTTATTCATATATCAAGAAAATTACTAGTTTATTTTCAATATGCCTGTTCAGTGAATCTCACTTGCTTACTCAAAAAGAGAACGTATTAGAAATATTTGCAATAAATAGTCAATAGGCACATGAGAAAATGCTCAACATCCCTCATAATCAGAGAAATGCAAATTAAAACCACAATGAGATAACATCTTACACCAGTAAGAATGGCACATATCAAAAAAAAAAAAAAACAACACCAAATGTTGGCGAGGATGTGGAGAAAAAGGAACTCTATTACACTGCTGGTGGGAATGCAAGTTAATCCAACCACTATGGAAAACCGTATGGAGGTTCCTCAGTCTACTAAAAATGTGTTTTATCCCAGCAATCCCACTTCTAGGGATCTACCCAAAGGACACAAAAACACCTACCCAAAAGAATACCTGTACCCCTATGTTTATTGCAGCACTATTTATAGTTGGTAAGACCTGGAAACGACCCAAATGCCCAAAAGTAGATGACTGGATCAGGAAGATGTGGTTACATATACACAATGGAATAGTATTCATTAAAAAAGATAAGCTAGAGTCATTTATAGTAACATGAATGGAACTAGAAGGAATTAATGCTCAGCAAAATAAGTCAAAAAGCAAGAGAAAAATATTGGATGGTTTCATTAGTAGGAACAATATAAAGAAAAAAGCAAACAGAAAACGGGGTGCAAGGAAAAGAACAACAATTTAAAAAAAAGAAAAAAATTTAAAAAATAAATTTAAAAAAGTAAAGAAAAAACAAACAGGAACAAAAAGACAAGGACAATTCAGAAGCACCTTGAGGGGGTGAGAAGGGAGGGACTTGGAAGGGGGTGGAAAGAGCACAGCGGACAGAGTTCACTAGTGGAATGGTGAAGGGAACTCCATGGGGACTACAATTGGTGTCAAATATGTATAAAGAAATTAATTTTAAAAAATAAAATAAAAATTTAAAAAAAGAAATATTTGCAATAGTTAACATCATTGATGGAATGTTAAGCAATTTGATCCAAGGGAGCTGCAAGAGTCACCAAGACATGGTCTTTTGAATGAATTTACTTAAAATAATTTCAATCTTTTCTGTAGTCTACTCAAGTTTCACACTGTTGAGTAAAGCATCTCATTGGTTTACTAGAATCATTCACCCCCTCCCACTTTTCAAAATAAGAAGAGGTTATTCCTGAAATAAGAAAATTGCCAGAACCAAAAATTGATATGGTTGTCAGGCAGTAAAGAAGGAAATAATAAGGGAAGACCACCCTACTACAACCCTTTGACTTTCCCAAATCCTCATAGCTCTTTCTTTTACATAATATATGGAAATGTCCCTGGCTATTACAGGTAAAACTGACAAGAACTCTCAGCATTTTCCCAAAGAAAGAAAACTTAAAAGTTGGTCAGTTTCTAGTGAAGGTTCCAAAAGTGTCATGACACACTCCTGACGAATCATTTGGACCACATTTTCTTGGAAACAACAATCAGTTTAAGGAAAGGCACAAATTTCAAACTTAGCCTTTCAAAACCAGTCAAGATTCCCCCAACCCTGCATGCTGAAGTTGAAGTTATATATAGGGCTGAAAACTGCGGACAACTTACTCTTTTTTAATTCTTCAGAGTCTGAAATAGGATTTTTCTCTCTCCCAACTACCCATCCTTTACATGAAAAGAGTGAGTACCTTAATGGTCCCATAGATTATATCCTACCCAAAAATACTTTTTTTAAAAAAGATTTATTTTTTTATGCATACAAGAGCTGGGGTACAGGCCAGAGGTGCGGGGGGTGCGAGGATTCACCAGAAGGAGTAGGGAGCAGAACAGGCAGACTGACTGAAACACACTGCTGAGGGCAGCAGCTGGCCAGGCAGGAGAGGTCTGCTGCGCCATGTGGGTCCCCTCCCTGGCTGGCAGCAGGGATCGAACACAGGCTGCAGTGGCTGCGGTTTGCTTCATAGTGCATTGCTTAACCCACTGCGCCACCAGGGAGCCCCCCCCAAAATACTTTTAACAGTTTTCCTAAGGTATAATTCAAGTACAGTTATACTCATCTATTCTATATTTAATGTTCAATGAATTTAATTTATTTTATTTTTTTAAAGATTTATTTATTTATGCATACAAGCACTGGGGTACAGGCCAGAGGTGTGGGGGTGGTGAGAGAACCCACCAGACAGAGCAGGATGCAGAACAGGCAGATTGACAGAAACACACTGCTGAGGGGAGCAGCAGGTGAGGCAGGAGAGGTCTGCTACACCATATGGGTCCCCTCCCTGGCCGGCAGCAGGGATCGAACTCGTGCTGCAGTGGCTGCAGTTTGCTTCATACTGCATTGCTTAACCACTGCACCACCAGGGAGGGCCTGTTCAATGAATTTAAATAAATGTATACAATTGCACCACAATCAAGTTTATAGCGCTTTCATCAAAGTGAAATCTTCCCCCATGACCATTTACAGCTGATCCTAACTTCAACCTCAAACCCTGTACATCCTATGGGTTAATTATCTTACAACTGGAAATCTGTACCTCTTCATCCCCTTGATTTCCTCCACCCACTTCAGCCATCCACTGTTTTTTACTGTATTGTGAATGGAAATGTCTTTTAATCTGTATCTTTATTGCTGATAATAAATAAAAATAAAATTGATTTTTATATATTAATCTTATGACCATGCTAGACTTCAGTTTCCTCTTCTATAAAATGAGGATACTGAATTTAAAAAAAAAAATAGCTATAAGATTCTAAGACCCTAGTTTTAGAACCAGTAAAAATAAGGGAGGAAAGTAAAAAGCAGTCATTACCCTCTAGAATACAAAGGTTAAGTATGAAACTGGTTTTATAAGTTTCTGAAAAATACGTCTACACATCTTTCTGAAGGGAAAACAAAATGGTTTCACTGCTTGTTGAGGGTACAATCTGGACTTTTTAAAGTTGATATATGCAAAGATAACATTCTCCTAGATATTACTAGGTAGCTCATTTAGTGCATCTAAATTAACAGCTCTGCTTCCTTCAGGGGAGGGATGTAACAGCAAAGTTCATCTTTCAGACACATATCAATCAGATAAAATCTCCTGCAATCAATCTTGTAGTTTCATTCATTTTGGAATGAATTTTTTTAAACACTATCAGCAGATCTCATACCTTGTTATGCCTTACATAGATATCTGAAAAATGAGTTGATAATGAAACAGAATATGAAAATGATTTATTCTCTGGGAATATACTACATTGGGAAAGTTTGTGTAAGAGGTGTTGTTTTTTGGGTTTTTTAAGATTTTATTTATTTATTTTGTGTAGAAGAACTGGGGTATAAGCCA
This sequence comes from Galemys pyrenaicus, assembly GCA_019455555.1. Classification (NCBI taxonomy): domain Eukaryota; kingdom Metazoa; phylum Chordata; class Mammalia; order Eulipotyphla; family Talpidae; genus Galemys; species Galemys pyrenaicus. Next base: position 1,528,074 of record JAGFMF010011702.1, on the reverse strand, counting down.
GAGGTTCAGGGGAGTGTGAGGGCAGGTGAGAGGATTCATTACAGACAGAGTGGGAAAGAAAAAAAGACAAATCTACTGAAATACACTACTAAGGGAGCCGCGGGAAAGACAGGAGAGGTCTGCTGCACCATATGTGGGTCAGCTCCCTGGCTGGGATGGAACTCAGGCTGTCCTCATGGTGACAGTGCTGGGACTTAATTCCCTACACCATCAGGGCGGCCCTGAGTAAGAGTTTTCATGAACATTAAAATAGCATCTACACGAATTTCTTTTACTACAACCAATCAACTTAATTATGTCCATGACACATTGGTATGTTGGTATTAGGATTTCAATAGAATTGTGTCATCTGTGACTGTTGAATTGAATTTGAATTCAGGTCCCCAAGTGAGCTCTGATATCTTTAATGCATGTGTCCTCACTGTCCACTAAAATTTACAAAATAATCTAGATAATCAGTAGCCTCAATACCCTTAAACCTCTTTGCCAATATCCAAAAATAAAATAATTTCCCTATGCTTAAGTAAACACAATCTGATTGACACTTGCCAAATTAGCTCTAAGCTAATGAAAAATATCAAGGATTCTTGAATGGCTGTGTGCTCCTAGAATCTCTGAACATCTTTTAAATAACCGGCTTTGTGTCTGGCTAACAAGATTGTAAAGAGTGTGTGTTTTTGCCCGAGGGGAATCTGGAAACAAGATGACCGGTGGCTGAAATGAAGAAGATATTCTCTTTTGCTCAGCACAGTCCCTCGACTGGATTATTTCTGAGTGTCCCTAAGGAGAGAAGTCTACAGAGAGGCTGTGCGAACACCTGATGTTAAGATTCCCAACAGACATGGGTGAGAGCCCAGCAGACACAGCAGTGCCTGGCAGCAGCCCTGGAAGCAGATTGTTTTGTGAGTAATAGGCACAACTCACAGGGGAAAGGGATTGTCATAAAGTACTGGATCCATGAGTGGCCATCCTGAGCTAGCAAAAAACAGCACCAATGTCAACCTCACATCATTTTTCATGATAAGTTGCTGAAGTGTGTGAAATTTGGGTTAATATGTGTCGTTAAGTTCCTTTTCCCATTGTCAGCTCTGATCTTTTTAATGCATGTGTCCGCACTGTCCACGAAAATTTACAAAATAATCTAGATAACCCGTAGCCTAAACACCCTTAAACCTCTTTGCCAATATTCAAAACCAAAATAATTTCCCTGATCATTGTCAGTCTTTTTGCCCTTACTAATGCTTCTTAGTAAAGGGAATGGTGAGGAATACTAATAACAGTACTACTTCAGTCAGCATGGTGTTAGTGATCAACTTCTTGATCTCCTTTTTTTTTCCTTTTTTTAAAAGATTTTTTTATTTATGTATACAAGAGCTGGGGAGAGTTGTGGGAGGTGAGAGGATTCACCAGACAGAGTGGGGAACAGAACAGGTGGACTGACTGAAACACACTGCTGAGGGCAGCAGTGGGCGAGGCAGAAGAGGTCTGCTACGCCAAGTGGGGCCCCTCCCTGGCTGGCGGCAGGGATCAAACTCGTGCTGCTGTGGCTGTAGTTTGCGTCATTGTGCGTTGCTTAACCCACTGTGCCATCAGGGAGGCCCCATCTCCCGTTTTTTTTGTTTTTTTTAATGCAAAACAGACCTCTGAGGTAAGTACTCTTATTATCCTCCTATATAAATGAAGAAACTAAGTTTTTGAGGAATTAAGCAGCATGCCCAGGGTCACATGGCAAGTAAGTGATGAAACCAAAACGTGGAAAGAACAGCAAGGAGCTTTCCTCAACTGACTGCTGTACCAATTGCTGGTAAATCAAGACAAATTTCCTTGCCAACAGTCTCGAATCACTTAGAGGCCTAAGTTTTCTCAAGAGAAAAAACATACAGTTATATGGCCCTTTGATTCTTTTTGTACCCACTGGAATTAATAAAAGTGAATCAAGGAACAGGCAACAATCAATCTTACGTGTCACTCCAATTCCTATCAACTGTCCACTGTATGGATGCCAGAGGCCACTGAACAGTGGAAATAACAATTAACAGAAGAGTTGAGGGATTTTAAATCAGTCTTATGCCCCCTGAAAGCTTATGCCAAAAACCTTATATTTAAAAAAGAAAATCTATCCATTGAGCACTACAAGAGTTTAAGCCAAAAAATAAAAAATAAAAGAGAGAGAGAAGTTCTCATTAGAACCTTGAGGAGTCAGTCCCCTGTAGTACACAGAAATTCTTCTCTGTGTACCCCAGAGGATGCCACACCTGAGTATTACCTAGGAGGGGAAGGCTTAACAGAATATAAATAGCAGCCACTACAAGGTAACTAACAGACATGTTTCTCTTCCACTCCCTTTTTCATTTCTCTCCTTCCTTCCATCCCTTTCCCACAACCCCCACACACCTTGTGAATACCTAGTGTTTGTTAAGTTTAGCATAGACTAAAAGTTACAGGACTAGAGTAAAAATGCTAACGTTGTTCCTGCTCTGTTGTGCCCAGTTAATTAACACTCTCTGAGACTAAACTTCCTAATCTCTTAAAAGTAGCAGCTGAACCAGATATTTTAAAGCCTACATAGTTTTAACCAACTCCGGTGTTCAAAGAGTTACCGTGCTCACTCGTTTTCAAAGGACTCGTAACATTTTCTTAAAAGAGTTCTGACTAAACTAAAAAATAGTCTAATGCATATTTCATTTTTGAACGCACCTTCAGGCAAAAGAAAACTTGTCCTCATGTGTTGGCTGACCCTCTTCAAGGCACAATACATCCCTAACTTCTAACCTTGGTGTGCTCAGGATTTTTTTCTTTTTTCTATTGTAAGAGCTTTCTAAAGACTTGTTTGCAGAATAATGAAGAAAACTTCACTGTCTCTGAGACTGTTTGTCACCTCTGAATATACTCCATCAACATGCTGCCACTTCATCTTGTTTAGACTCATCGACTGCTTTGTAGAAGGACACTGATGTCCACATCTATCTCCTTGAGACAGGCAGAGAAACGAATCCTTTTTCCTGTCTCAAAAAGAGCTGACAAGCTTTTAGTAGTGTTTATCTTCACTGAAGGGTGATAACCTTGAAAATGAAAGTTAAAAGAGACTGATACAATTAGGTACACAGTGTTCTCCACTCTACATTATAACTGGTTTTCTTTCTTAGTTTAACATGTCGAGAGATGTTTTCTGTCATCCATATTGATTTTTCTAAAACAAAAATTTAAAGTTGTATTTACAAAATACAACTGCACAATGTTATCATTCTTAAGAAAAAGTAATTCCCCTTCTAAACCTAAAATGGGTTGAAAATATAATTCCTCCACTGCTATCTCAATTCTATTCATGCCACTTTTTTTTTCTTCCTTTGTACTCCTTGACTATGTATTATGTCATAATCACAGACTGCAGATTTCCTTTAAATAATTTTATCTGAGTATGGGAAAAATCTTAGAATTCTAATTATTTGTTTAAAGATTTATTTATGTATGCATAAAAGAACTGGGGTACAGGCCAGAGGTGCAAGGGGTGAGAGGATTCACCAGAGACAGAGTGGGGAACAAAACAGGCAGATTGACTGAAATACACTGCCACGGGGAGCAGTGGGTGAGACAGGAGAGGCCTGCTGCACCATGTGGGTCACCTTCCTGGCTGGGGATCAAACTAGTGTTTCATTGGCTGTGGATAGATTCATAGTGCTGCGACCTAACCCTTTGCGCCATCAGTGAGACCCCAGAATTCTAATTATTTTACATTGAATTGACTCAAGGATAAAAACAGATTTGATGGTTTCATTAATAACTTATTACTATAGACTTCATGTTTCTTTCCCTCCTCACCCCAATTTCATATGTTGAAATTCTAATCCCCAATGTAATGGCATTAAGAGGTGGGGACTCTAGGAGATGATTAGGTCAAGAGGGTAGGGCCCACATGCCCTGACAAAAGAAACCCAATAGAGCTCTCTTCCCCACTCTGCAATATAAGGCCATGATAAGAATAAAGTCATCTATGAATCAGGAAGCTAGTCCTCACCACCCCCAAAGCATGCCAACACTTTGATGTTGGACTTCCCAGTATCCAGAAATGTAAGTAACAAATGTATGAATTTTATAAGCCACCTAGTATATGGTATATGTGTTAGAGTAACCTAAGCTAAGACATTTCTGTATTGGAGTATCCTTAACACCTAGATGGTGCCTGCTACTGGGATTCAAACAGCAATGATATGTCTGGCAAGTTACTAACTTGGCCCTTCAGAGACCTGTTTACACGCAGGGCAGAGTCCCTTCAAAAAGAGCTCATCCTAACAGAAATGGAAGCCAGGCATAAAACTTTGGACATCAGAAAAGAACAGTATTTCTGAATCCAGTTCATTTCTGCTGTTGTGCTTTGTCTCATGACTGACTCTCCAAAGTTCATTATACCTCAAAGTCAGGAGCAGTGGTGGCCTCTGAAGGCCTCCCAAGTCAGCAACATTGGGACACAGTGGTTCCAGGTGAGTGGCTGGTAGTAGACCATACCAGCTGTACCAGCAGATGTAAACTAGTTCTGAGCATACATAAATTCCTCCCTGGGAAATATCCTTGAGGACTTAGTCTGGTCTGGTGTGGATGCACTAAAGGATCATTCCAGACGGATTAAAGTTCTGCAAAGGCCCAAAGGTGCATCCTCTAACAGCAGCTCTAATTCTCCTTTCTCTGCCACGGCTACTTGTTACTCTACACGCCCCTGTCCATGGGTGAGGTTATCCAATCGAGGATTGGTGCAGTTAGGAATGACTCATTCAGTCCTGGGGGGGATATAGCCAAAAGGGACCTTGAGACAAGGCAAAACTCACTCAGCTCTACCCTCTGTCGATTGGCAAAGACCAGCTCTGAGCACAAAGGCGATGAGTTGGTCTACACCCACAGCAGAATGTTGTTGCTTGTTCACAGTGGGAGTCCAGTACAGTGAAATATCTTTGCAGGTTTAATAGGGCCTGCAGGCTGTATTTAGCCACCCCTGCTCCAATCTTAAGTTACTTCATAATGGTACAAATATGTCTCAATTGACACTATCTGGTTTTGGCTCAGAACTTGATATTACACCTTAAGTGTGTTATCCTAATGAAGTACATGTTATCTCATGTTCTTTTTCACACCATTTATATAGAGTCAGTGACCTTGTACATGGAGGTCATTTTTTGGCATACATTATTTATTTAGTTTTTATCTTTCCATCTCCTACCTTGACAAAATAACTATTAAGTCTACTGGAGATCTTAGCCAGTAGTTTTGAGCAATGTAATCCACTGACTTTCCCTAAAATAATATATTCTAAAACATAAAGATATTGAAGCTCCATAAAATTTTTAAGATTCTTCAAATATCAACACATAGCTGCACAGAGAGCCCTCAAAAAGTACTTTTTTGTTTGAATTTTGATGAGTAAAATAAAATATCTGTTAGTTTCTTGATTGCTTTGTTAAGAGAAAGAGTGTTGCAAACTCAAAAAGGAGGAAATTGAATGAAGTTTATTTGAAGAAGTCAGAAGTTCTTTCTACCAGCTTGACAAATCCTGGGGGAAATTATAGAGCAGAAATAATATGATGCATATCTTTGGGATGTTGTAATAATAAATTAGTTAACTATGTAAATCATCTAATTGAATTTTTGGTTCAATGGAAGTTCACATCATTTTTTTAAAGTCATTGAGAATAGCTTAAGCCATATTCAGGGGGGAGTAAAAAGTTAACATCTGGCCTCCCTGGTGGCCTAGGGGTTCAGTCTCAGCACTATCACCTCTACAGCCTGAGTTCAACCCCTGGCCAGAGAGCTAACCCACATATGGCATGGCAGGCCTCTCTTATCTTGCCTGCTACTCTCTTCAACAGTATATTTCAGTCAATCTGCCTGTTCTACTTCCCACTCTGTCCCTGGTAAATCCTCTCACCACTTACACTCCAGTTATTATACAAAAAAAAAAAAAGAAAAGAAAGAAAGGAAAAAAATCTAACCTGTGTTTCTGCTCTAAATTTTTATCTTAGACCAGATAATGGCTACTATTAAGGATTTTTACAAAAGTCCTCTCTGTTTGGAAACAGAATGCTAGTTTTCATTTAAAATATAAGTTCTTGAAGGTATCTGAGTCTTGGATAATACAGATGACTCACAGAAATATCATAACCCCATTTTACTAATGCTTTACTTTAAGGCGAGCCCGGCAGCCCCTTACTTAAATATGATACAAAACATTTGACCTGGACAATCTGGGAAGAAGGCAGCAGTAAGCCACCCATGTTCCAGGGCCAGTTTTGGCCCATTAGACAAGTCATGACCTCTAAATACTTCAAGTGCCCAGGGTGGAGACAGCATTAGACTGCTTAGTGGTCTCAAACCCTGACGCCTAGCACTGTTCTACCCCTTCCTAGATGTGACGCCTGAAGCAAAGTATATAAACTCATTGAACCTCAGTTTCCTCATCTGTGTAGTGAGAGCAAAAATTCCTCTTCTTCCCACACAATAAAGTAATGATTGTTATCATCATCTTTTCTGCTTGACCTCTACTTGTAATGAGTGCCTCCTCAGTCCTTTGCCAGGTATTGAGTTATATTACCTCATCCAATCCTTACATCAACCTAATGAGGTAACTATGGTTCCCATTTTACAGATGAGAAAACTGAAACTGAGAAAGCTTAACTAGCTTATTTACCACGAGAACTCTGACTTCAGAGCCCACATGCTGAACCATAATTCTAAATTGTCTTTTAGACAGTAAGGTGAGATTTGGGTAACCAGAACTCATTCAACAGGCATATACTAAAGAATAATTCCTGCCGGGCCTCCCTGGGTTAAGCAACACACTATGAAGCAAGCACTATGAAGCAAACCACAGTCACTGCAGCACAAGTTCGATCCCTGCGGCCGGCTGGGGAAGGGACCCACATGGCATAGCAGACCTCTCCTGCCTTACCCGCTGCTGCCCTCAGCAGTGTGTTTCTTTTTTTTTTTTTTAAGATTTATTTTTTTATTGATATAAGAACTGGGGTACAGGCCAGAAGTGCAAGGATCCACCAGAAACAGAGTGGGGAGCAGAACAGGCAGATTGACTGATATGCACTGCCGAGGGTAGCAGCGGGCAAGGCAGGAGAGGTCTGCTGTGCCATGTGGGTCATCTCCCTGGCCGGAGGCAGGGATCGAACTTGTGCTGCAGTGGCTGCATTTTGCTTCATAGTGCATTGCTTAACCCACTGCGCCACCAGGGGAGGGCCCTGGCAGTGTGTTTCAATCTGCCTGTTCTGCTCCCCACTCTGTCTGGTGAATCCTCTCACCTTCCGCGACTCTGGCCTGTACCCCAGCTCTTGTGTGCATAAATAAATAAATCTTTAAAAAAAAAAAAAAGGAATAATCCCTGCCATAAGAGCTCATGTCCATAAGAGCTCAAACTAGTCATAGTTTGAGATGTGCCTGGTTAAATTGCCATTGTTAACCACCATAGATTTAATTGAACGCTGGGTCTCTAGCCAGTGAAGCAATTTCCTCTGATAGGATACAAGACCAAAGGAGACACACCTACAACCCAAGTCATCAGACTCAGGTGGGTTTAGAAATTGACTTAATACACGGTGCATCTTCTCTGGTTTGTAAACACCTTCCTCTTGATGACCATTAAATTGACATTGATGGAAAGATCCATTTATTTGTCAGAAAGACACTTACATTTTGCTTGGTCTGAAATATAAAAATGTATTGCCATAGTTTAAAAACCAGTTTTTTGAATTATGAAAATGATATTGGGCTTTCTTACTGATGATATGCATGGCAATGCATTATTTAATTGTTTCCACTATGAGAGTCTAGAATTTTAAAACTCTAAGCAGTCATCTAATATCATTTCATATAAAAGGACTAGACTGAAAGTTGAGTCTCCTTACTCTTAGTCCTGTGTTCTTTCCACCATAAAAAAAAAATGCCCTTCTTTAACTCTGTTAGTTTTAATTCCCTGCCTGAAGGAGAAGAATCTTGTCCTTCTTTCTTCCTCTCTGCCAAATTCCTATTGATTGGTTGGTGATGAGTTAGTAAAAGCTTGATGAGAATGCCATCTAGGCCTTCAGTGTCAAGATCAAGGGAAGCTTATAAAGAGATGCCTTTCATCTGTTCCTAAAGTCAGTGCCTTAGGTAATCACTTCTTGTCCAGAGGCAATGAGTCCCCCAGATGAGATGCCGGGACTCAGGGAACTCTGGCCCCAGCTTTGTCAGCTCATTAAGGATACAGTCTACCACAAAGTGACTTTTGAACACACTAAGTAAGAAGAATCAAATGGTTTCTGCAGTGACAGGGTCAGCTGGATCAGAGTCTGAGCCTTGAAATAAATCAGATATTGAAGAAGTAAACAACAAAAGAAGCTGAAGACAGATTGGATACAGACATGACACTTTTATCTGTCAGCCGGCCAGCCGCCAGCTTTCTGTTGTGCAGACATGGTGTTTCTGCGGTGCCATCTTAGCACATCGTGGGTTATGTTCCCACCTCACTTGCTGGTCTGAGTGCTTGGAGAACAAGTACTTTGTCACGCATAGTCTTATTTCATAATTTGCAGTAAACTGCCTTTGATATAACAGGTATTTGATGAATGATGAACTAAAAAAAGGAATAAAAATTCTTCTGTCATATATCCTGAAGAAATTTATAATGAAATCATTTGCTCTCCTACCAAAATATTTAAAAGCATGATTGAAGGTCTCCCTGGTGAAGCAGGTGCTGCTATCAAGCTATCGCCAGCCACTGTACCATGAGTTCAATTCCTGGCCAGGAACATAACCCACATGGTGCAGCAGACCTGTCCTGTCTAGCCCTCAGCTCCCCTCAGCAGTGTATTTCGGTAGATCTGCTTGCTCTGCTCCCCACTCTGTCTCTAGCAAATCCTCCCCTACCCCCGCACCTCTGACCTACATCCCAGTTTGTGTGTACATAAATAAATAAAAATAAATCTTCAAAAAATAAACTAAAATTAAATCAAGATAGAGAATGAGCAATTATTTTGTAGAATAAGTGAAGGGGGTGGGGAATAAAGAAATGAATACAGAAAGAAATAAAATTTTATTCAGAGGCTACCTGTGTCAAACACTGTAGCAGATAATTTACATGCATCATTTCATTCTAACCCTTACAATGGCACTAAGAGTCAGATGCTCATAATCAGATCTTTTGTTATAGAAAGATAAAAACAAATCTCAGAATAACTTAGTAATTTCCACAAGGTCATGTGTTACAACTCACAACTTTTCCTTGATTCATCCATTACCCTTTCTCCTACACTCTGGTAACTACTATTTTGTTCTTACTAAGAGTTTTTTTTTTTTTTAATTCATTTGTTCAGTTTCTTTAATTACCACATATAAGGGATATAATGTGGTGTTTGTCTTTCTCTTATTTCACTAAGCATATTGTATACAAGTTCCATCCATGTTGCTGAAATGATAAAATATCATCCTTTTAATAACTGAGTTTTATTCCACTGCATACATATACTACATCTGTTTTTTCAACTCATCCACCAATGGACACAGGTTGTTTCCACCTCTTGGCTGTTGTCAAAAATTCTCTAAGGAACATGGCTGCATTTATATCTTTGAATAAATGTTTTCATATTCTTCAGCTAAAACCCAGGAATGGAATAAATGGGTATTAAGAATCCTATTCTTAACTTTTTGAGGAATCTCCTACTGTTTTCCAAAATGACTATACCAGTTTATATTCTTATCAACAGTATATGAAGGTTCCCTTCTCCCCAAAACCTTGTAAACATTTGTTATTCTTACCTTTTGATAATAGCTAATAATTAGAGGATGAACATTTTCTTCATTTGCCTGTTAACCATCACAGGTCTTCTTTGAAGATGTGTCTATTCAGATCCTTACCTTTTTTTTTTTAACTAAGTTGTTTATTTTCTGTTGTTGTGTTTTATGAAATATTTATATATTTTGAATATTAGCACCTTGTGAGCTGTATTATACCTGTCCTTGTCTCTGTACCCAAGGAGAGTATAACTATTGTGCCAATGAAACCAAGACTGGAACTACTCAATCCTCAGTTAATTCCCCAAATTGCAAGCAGAGTCCTAAGTTGAATTTTCAGGCTTTATCAATTATGATGTAAGTTAGTTCACTTAAATTGTTATGATTTTTGGGGCCTCCCTGGTGGCGCAGAGGGTTAGGCAACGCATTATGAAGCAAACCGCAGTCACTGCAGCACGAGTTCGATCCCTGCTGCTGGCCAGGGAGGGGACCCACATGGCATGGCAGACCTCTCCTGCTGTGCCCGCTGCTCCCCTCAGCAGTGTGCTTCCGTTGATCTGCCTGTTCTGCTCCCTGCTTTCTGTGGTGAATCCTCTCACCCCCCACACCTCTGGCCTGTACCCCAGTTCTTGTATGCATAAATAAATAAATCTTTAAAAAAAAAATAAATTGTTATGATTTTTAGTGTAAACTCATTTGAAAACATTTTTCTTGCCAGTGCTGCTGGTTTTCCTTCTTAGGGGGAACATTCAATAAAACCAACTACAAAGAGGAAAGTATGTCCTTATTTCATTGAATGAATAATTATGATTCAGCTCACAATACATATTGTTTTAATTCTACAGAGAAAATTTTGAATAAGACAAATTATTAAAAGAGGTGGTTAAGTAAATACATTTTAATTTGTTAAGTGATACTTGTAATAAAGTATTCAGTAATTTTCATTTGCCACCAGGTATTTTTAATAAACAGAATTACTTTATTATTTATTTATCATTTAATTATCCATCCACTCATTTTCCTAATAAATTTTTATTGAGGATTATTTTGTACCAAGCATAATTCCAATGCTATGATTATGGCATGGAATAAAATGGTGGTTTTGCCTGTAGAATTATATTCTAGTGAGAACAACAGATAATAAACAATTTAAAAAGAAAATATATGTCATATGTCAAATGATGATAAACACTTTTCTATGGGCCCACAGATATCACAGCACAAGTAAGTGTCAAAGGAGAAATCATGTAGATTTTCCAAGAAGAGAAACAGCAGTGCAAAAGCCCTGAGGTAAGAGCAAATCTAGCCTGTTGGGGGGAGAGAGTGGTGGCACAAATTCAATGTGGCAGAAATAAAGGAAATTTAAATAATATGACAGAGAATATTAAAGCAAGATCATTTCTCATGCAGAGTTTTTGGTGAAATTTGTGAGGGAAGATTACAGAAGCAGACGCTCCTAAAGAGTTAATAAGTTTTCAACTGGACAGGATTCATTTATGTTTAGAGGAATATATGGGGTAATGTTAACCTAATTGTATCTTTATTTCATATATAAAATTATATGTGGGATAAAAACAGTGCCTGCATATATTTTGTTTAGTCTGGTACTAGATTTTTGGTGTGGTTTTTTTTTGTTGTGTTTTTTTTCTTTAGTCTGAGATTTTACATTGCACACAATTTTCTAGGGCTATGGTCTTAAAATATCATTGCAGATTTTCTTTTTGGGAAACATGACTTATAATGCAGTTATTTTCCATTGACATTTTTAAACTTCTTTGTCTTTTTATTAAGGAAAAAATGTATTAAGATAATTGGAAAAAAAAAGAGAATTTGAGAAAGTACTGTCATTTTTCCTTTGTGATAAAGAAACATTTCATGATCTTTGGTTTCCTTTTATTTATCACAATAATGACAGTCATTTAAACACTACGTTTTGATGATAATAGCAACCATGGTGATCATGGTAGTAAATATACAACTGAACTTTCTTTTTATTTTTAAGATTTTATTTATTTATGTATACAAGCACTGGGGTACAGGCTAGAGGTGTGGTGGGGGTGAGAGAATCCACCAGAGACAGAGTGGGGAACAGAACAGGTATATTGACTGAAATACACTGCTGAGGGGAGCAGCAGGGTAGGCAGGAGAGGTCTGCTGCACCATGTGGGTCACTGCACCATGTGGGATCAAACTTGTGCTGCAGTGGCTGCGTTGGCTTCATAGAGCGTTGCTTAACCCATTGCACCATTGGGAGGCCCCCAAAACTTTTCTTACATAGTTGACCTAAGAATGGTATTTTCCTACGGAATATAGAAAGTAAAAATTTGGTCCTATATAACTAATCCCCCAAATCTGGAATGTCATCATGTATCCACCATTCTGTCTAGCCCATAAAAGTTAGAAGAATAAGATTTAATAAGTTTTTTCCTATGCTTTTCCTTACAAACAAATAGATGAGTTTGGGAATGTGTATGATTTTTAATCTAAAACTTACCCACTTTCTACTTTTGAAGATCATTAGAACAAAATAATCACTTGAGAGACCATGCTGGATAAATACCAGCACTATTAATACTATATTTATATTGATGTTATGATAGATAAATGACTTCTAGAAATAGGCTATTATTTTTATATGTAGATCATTATTTACATGTAAGCTTTGTTTATAAATATAAGTTATAAACATAGATAAAAATGAGAGATTATTTGAGTTTAAAAATTAGGAATCAAGGTTTTTAGATTCAGTTTCAACTCTACCACATACTGTGACCTTGAGCAAATTAGTTAACCTCCTGGTGACTTAATTTATATGTCTACAGAAAAGTAAATTACCACCTACATTATTTACAGAGAGGATGAGGATTTACTTAACGTAGTAATTAGTAGGAATCTATCATTTTGGTTAAATTCTAGCTCAGCTGGAAATCTACACAGTTTTAATTTATGGGAATTCTTAATGTTGAAATAACTACTAATGCACTTTAAAAAAATAAAAAGAAGAAACTATCCAACTGTAAAATTGGCAAAATGTTTCCCTTGGGCTAGACAAATGAGTTTACTTTGTTGATGCAAATCAGTTTACTAGATTAGACAACAGGACTAGAGAGTTCAAGGTCATAGGAATAGCTCCCATGTTGCTCAGATACTTTCACATGCAAAAAAAACAACAAAAAAGTCTGTCTGAGCCATGACTTCAGCTGCATCCTTGACCACGAATTAATCTTCCACTTTATATTACATGGCCTAGGTCACCAAGGAATCTAGTCTAAGATTAAGACTAGATTGTACCTCTGTCACCATTAATGAAATAAGCAATACAAGACCCAAATATTTCAATTTGTATAGATCAATAAGAGCACCTTCATTTCATTATTGGACTACAAGAACATACTTGTTTTTGCCTGTTTTCTTCATTACCATATCTCTGGTTCCTAGAATAATGCCTGGTACATAATAAACAAGAAGTATCTGTTGAATGAATGAATGAAATACTTTCAATAAGGAATTTAGAACTCTGTTTCTTGCCAACTATGAAAGAGAAAGTTCAGTTATATATTTACTACTATTATCACCATGATCACCGTTATCATCAAAATGTAGTATTTAAATGACTGTGGCTTTATTGTGATCAAAAAAAGAGAAGCCAAATAAATTATCCAGACAACAATTATGAAAAAGCTCTTTTTTTGGTTATTACATTATCTATTGTGGTCAAATTGCATTTAAGTACAAAGAGATTAACAATATAAGAACAACCCAGAGCACAACTGTTCATCATACCTACTATAACAATTTGCCCAAAACCTTCCCAATTTATACCTGGCAGACTGATAAAATTATTAATTACATACCCTCTCTCTAACTACTCCTTGAAATAAAATAAATATATTTGCTTAACTTCCCCTACTGACCATCCAAATACCAGGAAATAAACAACGTAGATCTCCTTTACAAGTTGATTTTCTCTAAATAAAGATAAGATATAATCTAGACCAAATCCATTAAAAATGTCTAATAATAAAGACCAGAATCAACTGTAATATAGTGAAGAATATGTTAACTAAAAGTAACATATTGATATATAGTCTCTGTCATGTTCACTTTGGGGAAAAAAAAAATCTTTAAATGTGCTTGTTTTTTGGGCCTCCCTGGTGGTGCAGTGGGTTAAGCAAACCTCAGCCACTGCAGCAAGAGTTCGATCCTTGCCGCGGCCAGGGAGGGGACCCACATGGTGCAGCAGACCTCTCCTGCCTCGCCCGCTGTACCCCTCAGCAGTGTGTTTCAGTCAGTCTGCCTGTTCTGCTCCCCGCTCTCTGTAGTGAATCCTCTCACCCCACACACACACCTCTGGCCTGTACCAGAGGTGCTTGTATGCATAAATAAATAAATCTTTTAAAAAAATAAATAAATAAATGTGCTTGTTTTACCCACTAAAGAAAATTGTTGAACTAAAGTATATATCAAAGCACTTCCAGCTCTGCTATTTTTATTTCTTAAGTTTATCTATTGCTTTTTACCTTCATTTTTATTTGTTAAAATATGAATTTTTGACACGATTTAATTTTCTAATAGGTAAATGATTTTTGAGATCCCTTCCATAAATTCTAAAATGCAGTCAATAACTAAATTTTAAAACTCAACATCTTATATAGATTATACTGAAGAAATAATATCACAACTAGATGCATTAGAGGGAATAGACTAAACAATAATCTGTAAATACAGATAAATTCTGAGGAGAAAGACAAGTCTGGGTAGGACTCTACTATGTTAGGACAGCTGAAAAAGTGTACAAGTTCTCTAGGCAAGAGCAGCAAGAAGAGAGGGAGCCAAAGGTTAAGCAAAGAAAGATAATTTCTAGAATTTGTTTAGATATAGCTTACCCCATCATCACCTAGAGGACAAATCAATTCTTAATGACATATACTATGGCATAGTTTCTTCTCTATTTTTTGTATTGTATAAATTTCTTCCCACCCATTGATGATTATGTTAATTATTAAATATATGCACATATTATTTAATACTCCTTTTTTCAAGAGGCATTCATTCTTCCTCCTTTGAGTGTAAGCAGACTTAAAAACTTGCTTCAGTGAATAAAAATAATCATAAATGACTGCTGGAACAAATCATAAAAGACACTGTGATTCCCTCCTGTTCACATGGAGAAGCCACCTACCATGTTGTAGAGATACTCAAGCAACTCTAGTTGCATGTGTCTACCTGACAACAGCTCCATGACAATGAGATCTCCTGCCAACAGCCAAGTGAGGAGCCATCTTAGAACTAGATCATCCTGCCCAAGTTAAGCTGCTAGATGGTGCAGCTTCCACTGACATCTTGAATTCTATCTCACCAGAGAATCTTTTCCAAAATTACCCAACTAAGATGCTTTGAATGCTTTTCTGACCTTTGGAAACTTGGGTTGATAAAAGTTTGTAGTTTTAAGTTGCTAAACTTTGGGGGTAATTCATTATAAAATAATATTGAACTAAAACAACAATCCAACTTAGTAAAAAAGTCAAGAGTCTCAAAAGAAGTGAGGTGGAATTGTAAAAATAATATTTCTTAACTTCATCCAGTAGAATGAGTGAGTTAGTTGGGGGATGTGTAATGCAAATCTCAGCCATGTTCACTTCTTTCCTACCCTTAGCACCACCACCCACAAAACAGTGGGAAGAACTATATATTTTGATCTTAAAATCTGAGATTTGAAGGGTATTCTGGGTTGAACTGTGTCTTCCCCAAAAGACACTCAAGGCATATAGACTCTGGAAGTAATTAGCATTGCCTTATCTGAATAGGGAGTCTCTGTGATATAATCAAGTTAGTATGAGGTCATACTAGACTAGACTAAGGAAAATTTAGACACACAGAGAAAAGACCTTGTGCTGATGAGGACAGAGATTAGAAGGTAAAGCTATAAGCCAAAGATTGCTAACACTTATCAGCAATCACCAGAAGACAGGTGAGAAGAAGCTTCTTTCTCACATTCTTCAGAAGGAACACCACACACACACCTAGATTTTAGAATCCTAACCTCCAAAAACTATGAGAGAAAAAATCTCTGTTTCTTGTGCCCATGAATTTGTGGTAACCTGTATCAGTCCTAAAAAACTAAAACGGATTATCAAAGCAATTTCCTGCTCTCGTATGTCCCCTTACCACAAGTTAGCTTAGAAATGCCTACCTTGGCTTTGTGAAAGTATGGAGAATTTGTGTGTTGCAGAAACAGCTCACTGCTGATAAACCATCACAAGATCATGTCGATAATTCACCTGAGGCTCCTTACCACTGTCTTTCACATACCATTATTCACTGTCTGCATTGTTTGTTCTGAGAACAGGATGTGGTTTACCCCAGCTTCTCCCCTTCTCAGAACCAGCATGTAATATTTGTTTTTTAAAGGGTTTTACTGTTGGTCTTAAAAGAGAAGTGGGGCTTTGAAAAATCATAAAGGATTTAAACACTATAGAAATCTTCAAAATAGGCCTCCCTGGTGGCACAGTGGGTTAAGCAATGCACTATGAAACAAACCACAGCCACTGCAGCACGAGTTCAATCCCTGCTGCCGGCCAGGGAGGGGACTCACATGGTGCAGCAGACCTCTCCTGCCTCGCCCGCTGCTGCCCTCGGCAGTGTATTTCAGTCAGTCTGCCTGTTCTGCTCCCCACTCTGTCTGGTGAATCCTCTCACCTCCCGTGACTCTGAACTGTACCCCAGCTCTTGTATGCATAAATAAATAAATCTTAAAAAAAAAAAGAAATCTTCAAAATATAGAAGTAATTTATGTGGTCATATTGAGAAGGTATTAAAATTTGGCCTATGATTAATCACATGGTAATTTCCCAGAATGGATGACTATTAGTCTAGGATTATTTCATTAACCACTTCTGAATTAGGGAATTGAGAATGGAATGAAAATATCTAGTCTTCTTCAGAGATTATACTTCAGAAGGGATAAAAAATATTGAGGCAAGAGAAATAGGTGTGAAGATTAAAAAAAATATGATTCCTATTGAGGTAGTGTAAGTTGGTTGTTATAAACTATTTCCAGAATAGAATAATCTTATATTGGGACTTAAAACATGCAAAGTTGGAGGGCATCCCTGGTGGCACAGGGGTTAAAGTCTCAGGGCTATCAAGCTATCACCCTGCAGCATGAGTTTAATCCCTGACTAGGGACATAACCCACATGGAGCAGCAGCCCTCTCCTGTCTTGCCCACTGCTTCCCTCGGCAGTGTGTTTCAGTAGATGCGCCTGTTCTGCTCCCCACTCTGTCTCTGGTGAATCCTCATCCCCACCCCGCACCTCTGGCTGTGTCCTGGCTCTTGTATGAATAAATAAATAATAATAAATCTTTTAAAAATTGCAAAGTAGGAAATGGCATTTCAGCATAACTAAGGGGTAAGAGAGGCACAGAGAGAAAAGAGATAGATAGATAGATAGATAGATAGATAGATAGATAGATAGATAGATAGATAGATAGATAGATAGATACATAGATACATAGATACATAGATACATAGATACATAGATACATAGATACATAGATACATAGATAGATACATAGATACATAGATAGATACATAGATACATAGATAGATACATAGATACAAATATGGGACATCTGAGTAATATTGTGGATACAGCAGCATCAAATAAAATTGAAAGCAAGTAATAAAACAAGTCTAAGGAAAAATATGTGGAAAGGAATATTATGATAACAAAAGAAAAGTTAGGTCAGAAAATCTTTCCATAAATTCCTGTTTTTTTTTTTTAATAAGTAGTTTTTATGTATGGTCCCAAACTTCATAGTTCATAATTCAAAGAAGAGAAAGATAACACTTGAGAGACTCACAATTTCATAAGGTAAAATGAATTATTTGCTCAAGAGAATAAGAATATTATTACTGTAATGCCAAAGTATAGATACAGTAGCAGCAGAAAAGATGAAGAGGGAACAGAAATGAAACAAGAATGTTAAGGAGGTGGAATAGAGGACTTCATTACCAGTCAGATGTGGTAGATCAGGGACGGAAGAACCTAGGCTAGTTCCCAGTTTTCTTCACTAGTGACAATGAGAATAGGGACACCATAAACTAAGGTGGAAAAAAAGGAAGAAAGATCATAAATTCAGTTGTAGGGCTACTAAGAGTTTAATGTCCTGTGAGGAAATACTGGTGAATTTATCTAGTGAGCAACAGAGACCACAGGTAGAGATAACAAATAAATGAGCTTATAAATAGAAAACTGAAGTCAAAAAAATAGATTAGCTCACTCAGATGGGTTTGTAGAATAAGAAGTAAAGGTGGGTAATGAAGTAACTGAAAACATAACTCAACACTTAGAATGCAGGGTGTATTTCAGCAGACCTGCAGGATTTGAATCACAGCTCTGTTCCTGATTCATTAGATGACTTTGGCAGATTAGCCTAACCTCTTTTTCAGTTTCCTCATATGTGAAATGTAAAAATTAAGTGAGATATTTGATGTGAAGTCCAGAGAAGAGTGCTGAAATAATATTTTTTAAATATTTATTTATTTATGCATACAAGAGCTGGGGTACAGGCCAGGATCACAGGACGTGAGAGGATTCACCAGAAACAGATTGGGGAGCAGAACAGGTGGATCGACTGAAACACACTGCTGAGGGGAGCAGTGGGCGTGGCAGGAGAGGTCTGCTGCGCCATGTGGGTGCCCTCTGTGGCCAGGGATCGAACTCACACTACTATGCCACAGATGCTTCGCAGTGCCACGCTCAACCCCCTGCGCCACCAAGGAGGCCCCAAAAATTTAATAATATTTAAAAAGAAGAAATGGGAGTACAAGAAAAGGAGAAATGGAGAGAGAGAGAATGAGTACAGACCCCTCCAAGAAAGGCTGGCCAGGAGGCAGCAGACATGATGTCACACAGAAGTGAAGAACATAAGAAGCTCAAGGTGATGGGTATATTCAGAAACTGAACCTTCAGAAATTTCAAAAGATAAAAATCAGTGAACACTTGGGCTAATGGGAAGCTCTCAGTGCAGCAAAGCCACAGAAGCAGGGAGAGCTGGCATAGATCAGTTATAACCCTCCTCACTGGCCTTCTGCTGTTTTAACTTGTTATATATCTTCATAATAAATATACTTATCCCTGACATGAAGTTAAGCACTTTCTTCTAGTTTAGTCAACTTCTAATTGTCCACATATATCAGCTCAGGGGAAGAATTTCAGGTAGATAATACAAATTTTTTAAAAATGTATTATCTGTGTTGCCTTCCCCAGTTCTACCCCTAAATTCAACATCACCTACCCTTTCCCAAAGATGGAAATAGTGATGATGCCAGAGAGAAAGTTAATGGGATCATCAAGAAAATGCTGCAATGAAAATGAAGGAAGGTAGAATAAGAATTGAATGAAAGATAGAATAAGAATCTGTCTCAAGAAATACTGCAACAGCGGAATTGGAACTTTAGTTCGGTTTTCATGTACTGGTTGGGATGTATGCAGATTCTCAGATCCTATCTTCAGAGAGACCCAGGAATCTGAATTATAATACATCTTCCATGTGATTCTGATCCAGACAGTCTGAGTATCTAACTTTTCAAAATTGTTCTGGAGCATGCAGATGAAATAAGATGACTTACAGGATCAGACATACCACAAAGCAAGTTATTCAGTTGTACTTAATCCCACACTCTAAGAATTCCTATACAGCAATGGTTTTCAAGCTTTAGACAACGTTAAACACAGACTATTGTCTCCACACCCAGACTTTCTGACTCAGTAGGTCTGGGGTGAGGTCCAAGAATTAGTAGTTCTAACAAGCTCCAAGGCAATGTTAATTCAACAGATACAGGGACCACATGTTGAAAACTACTTCTCCTACGCATCATAAAATGGTAATACTTTACCATCCTGTCAAGAACTTGAAAAACTCAAGCTCATTATATTCTAAAAAGAAAAAGGAAAGAAAAGCATAAAAAAAGTGAAATCAATTGTGATGGCAGGATTATATAACTGTATATGCAATGGAGGATAATAATGGCATCCAGGAATATACCACATGGTGGCAAGGCCACCCAGGTGGGTTCAGTAGACAGATGTTCTATGGACAGATGTTCTTGTTATATCACAGGAATCTTGCAAAAATATCCCAAAACATCTCCATAACTTTTAAATGACTCAGCCCTTATCAAAGACATGTTTCAATTTGAAACAGTAGGCTTCCCACCTTACTCACAGTTTCGCTTTCTGAAGTCAGTTACCCATGGTTCAAAAATATTACATGCCATTAGATGTTTTGAGAGGGGCCACATTCAACAACTTTTATTATAGTATATTATAATAATTATTATTTTTTCAATAGTCATTGTTATTGTTAATCTCTCACTCTGTCTAATTTATAAATTAAACATAATCCCTATAAATGTATAGGGAAAAGTGTGGTATATAGAGTATTCAGCACTATCTGTAGTTCCAGGTACACTCCTGGGGTCTTAGAAGCATTTGCTGCAGACAAACAGAGGCTACTATTCATCATATGAGAAATAGTTTGAATTATTTCTCCTCCTAGAGTCTGGGATATTGTGTAAGAAGCTAAAAATAAAGATTAAGTTAATGATAAAAATCAACTTACTATGGTGGTAAATGACTTATTTTCTATCTATGATTCATACTCACATACTTGCATCGTGTGTGTCCAACATGACTGTACTGATTGTTTTTAGTAACAAGCTTTAAATTCCTTTAAAATGAGAACCTAGTTCTTTTCCATCCTGTAAGTCAGCAGGAGAAAAAGCTGAGACGGCGGCTACTGACGAGAAGATTCTGAAGCCAAAAAAGTTGGCAAAGTTAAGAAGAGTAAACTCATGGCCATAACCCCTAAGAAGGGGAAACCCTGTCCTGGTCAGATAATTGGCAGATATTCCCCATCTGCTTGGTCTGCCGGGTAGACCATGTACAAAAGAAGTGTTTAGCTGCTATAACCAGGATTGTAAAGAAAAGTAAGGATAAAGTTCTTGCTACTGTCACAAAAAGCTGGTGGCGACAAGAACGGAAAATGCCTAGATGCTATCGTAGGCAAGATGAGTTGGGAACGCTGTTGAGCAACAGCAAAAAAAAAACACTCAATCATCATGTGAGAAAACTGGCAGCTCGTCCTACTCCTGGAGTCATTCTGATCCCCCTGGGTGCCAGCGAGGCAATAGGGTAAGTTTCCTGAAGCAGCTGAGCAGTAACTTGCTGCTTGTGACTGGACCTCCGTCTGTAAATCCAGTTCCTCTGTTAGAGGACACCAAGCATTTTCAGTACCACTTCCACCAACATTGATATTGGTGGTATGAAAATCCCAAAGCATCTCACTGCTGCTTACTTCAAGAAAAAGGTGGTTAAACCCTGACACCAGGAAGGTGAGGTTTTTGAGAGAAGAAACAGGATTACAGAACAATGTAGGGTTGAAAAAAAGCCACGAACTGGCAAATTCTGCCCAAAATCAAAGCTATTTCTCAGGTCCAAGGCTACCGCCAATGTGTTTGCCCTCAGAAATGGAATCTATCCCCATAAATGGAATTTATCCTTATAAATGGAATTTATCGGGCCTCCCTGGTGGCGCAGTGGGTTAAGCAACACACTATGAAGCAAACCACAGCCACTGCAGCACGAGTTCGATCTCTGCCTCCAGGCAGGGAAGAGACCCACATGGCACAGGCAGACCTCTCCTGCCTTGCCCGCTGCTCCCCTCAGCGGTGTATTGCAGTCTATCTGCCTGTTCTGTTCCCTGCTCCGTCTCTGGTGAATCCTCTCACCCCCCGCACCTCCTGAGCCTCCTGTACCCCAGCTCTTGTATGCATAAATAAATAAATCTTAAAAAAAATAAATAAATGGAATTTATCCTCACAAAAGGGTATTCTAACTTGCTTACTAAGAACCTAGTAAGTGATTCACTAAAAAAATAAAATGAATAACCTAAAATAGTTTTTGTAAGGTACTATTTTTTCTAAGTTTCAATATGAATTGTAAGTTTCCTTTTTGTAATTGATTATCTTTGTTTGTATGTAATTATATGTTTATAAGTGTTTTTTTAATTCATGTACATTATACTGACTTTCACATACACAAGGCTGTCTTAGAAAATATTACCTGTTAGAGTTCCATAGTTTTGTCAGAAGAGCATTACTTTAAATGTACTTGTTCAAGCTAACGTTGTTAATTATGTAAAGAACAGGTGTTTTATGAGCATATTTACAGCCTTTAATATATTTATAACAATTAGAAATGAAAATATGACCATCAATTATAGTCACAGCTGTATTTTAGGTGAATTTGAGACACATAGATTTTTCTAATGAAATCACAGGTGATAATATTGGAAAATAAATACCATTTTATCCCTACATCTTTACTCTGGCTTAAAGAATGAGGGCGATTTGGCCTCACAGATGTTTTAGATGCAAGCCAGGTGATTCAGATCAAATCACTCTAGGATGACAATGGGCTTCCTCTGCACTGTAGGTGTCCAGTGCTTCTATTGGGGAGATACTGGCCACAACAATTGCCAAGGACCAATTACTTTTCAAGTTGCTTTCTAAGCTGCACTAGGAGGAGAATTCTTTCTTTCTTTAGAAACAATCTATTTTTTAAGTTGGGATAAATATATATATTTACTATGAAACCAAAAGGTAAATGATTTTTCTCATAACACTCCAAATTTCACTCCCCAAATTTAACCACAGTTTTTAACTGTTTTGTGTAAATACATATAAATATATATATATGCTCATTTCCTTTTTTCTATTTACACAAGTGCATTCATACCATACATATTGCTTTACATCTTGATGAAAAGTATATCTTGGTGATCTTTCTATAACTGTAGATATAAAACTTCCCTATTCTTTCTTTAATAGCACAATATACCATTGCATATACATAAGTTATGTAATCATCCTTTTATAACAAATATTTAAGTGGTTTCCAATTTTTGCTATTATGCACAGTACTGCAATGCAAGTATACCTATAAGATAATTTCCTACTTGTAAATTTGCCAGGTCAAAGGGAATATAAATGACCAATTTTGATAGATATTTACATATTGCCATTAAAAGGTTGTACCAGGTTTCAGTCATATTAACAATGCATAAAAAAGTGTCATAGCACTGGTACTTTGCTTAGTAATTGCTTCAGTAAGGGAAAGGGCCCTAAACCTATTCTAAACACTGGCAGGAAGCCCCGTACCCATTGTAAAATTATCCACTTAGTGAAGCAGGAAATGCACTGAACTCTGGTGAAAGTTCAGACATCTCTCTAATTTTCCTAGTCAGATATCAAATAAATTTGTATTTAGCATATTTATCAAAGGATACCTACCATATGCTAGTTTCCCTAGAGCCTGCTAATAGTCTAGAATTTTGCATCTGTCCTGCATTTCATTTTGTCTTTGGGAAATATATAGTCCCAGCATCTGGATGGTAATAATAAATAATAAAGCTCAGTTATATGGGACTTTTGCTCCAGGAACTCAAAACACATTCTGCACATTATCTCATTAATCATAAAAACATCCCTTTAAGGAAGGCATTTTCACTGGTATTTTAAAATTACAAAGAGCAAGAGCCACAGAGTGTTAAGGATTTCCCTTATGGATCTTTATGAATTAATGGGTATTATGTATTCTGGTCTCATGATTTGAGTTCAGCAAAGTTCATGGCAGGCTCTGTGAATTTTCTGCATCAAGGAAACTCTCAATGCCTTTATAAAACTGTAACAGGCAAAACAGAACAGAAGTCTCCCAATGAGACAGAGAGAGTTGTAAACTACTTTTCTCAGAGAATTTTGCCTTCTTTCTTCAAACAATTACAAAGTCAGAGTATAGATTGAGAAGTCACATGATAGATATTTTCATAGCGGTGATCTTAAATGTGACAGTTAATCTGTGAAGTTTCATGAGACCCCCCTCAAGCTATGATCAAATTGAAGTGGAAGGAAATGAATTCAGAGGTAAGCTAGACTTATAGACTAGAAGAAGGGTTTGGGGAAAAATGTATTAGATTGACCAGTTTACAATGCCGTATAAGGCATTAATATCAACATTGGTAGATCCATGGCTGACAATAACACCAAGTCATTCATTGAGTGCATTTCACTCAGCATTGCCTGTTATGAAACCTAGTGGGAGCTGCAGGGAATTTCAGGTCTGACAGAGGGCAGGTTATCTACAAAAGCCCCTTGTGGGCAAAGAGAAACAGAAACATGACCCTGACATTTCCTTCAGGCTTAGGGAATTGCCAGCTACTCAAATACAATGGATTTTTCCATTGGTGCATCTCTATTCTTCTCTCATAAAAGTTAAGATTCTGAGGATTCTTAACAAAAGGGCAGAAGTGCCTTTCAGCTGGGATTTCATTCAGGGACCTTCTTCCTATAGTTCTGAGGGCTTAGCAAAAGCTGTCTTGCTTCTTCCTGTTGTAATTTTCAGCAGAATCCTGCAAAATTTTCTGTGTCAGAGGAGGAAATGCAGTATGGTGAATAGAAAAAAAATAATACAAAGATTCCATAAATAAAATCCCCTCACTTGCTTTATAACTTCAGCCAACAGTGACTTGTGAACTTAGAGATCAAAAGACAGCACACAGACATTTCCAGAAAGAGTGCTAGGACAGAATCTTTAGCATTACAAATACTAAAATAGATGGAGGTAATTCAGGAAAATAATGTGCAAAACACTGTAAATTCTAGTTAGCAGAACTGATTTTCTTCCGACAGCAGCAAAATTAGATATGACTCTCCTCAATGCTAACAACTGTGGAGTTTAGCTGTAGGGTACATCTTTGTGTTAAATTGAGGACATTAAAAGGTTTTCATTGTTTCAAGCCATTCAAAAACATAAACACTTTTGTTGGTGTTCTGAAAAATTGGGCCACGTTTGGCCAAAGCGTATCTTATGGTAACTCAATTGGGATTTCTGCACCTGCAAGATTTCATAAACTTGAAGCACTGAGTTTTGTTTTTTTAAGACTTATTTATTTATGCATGCAAGAGGCCAGCGGTCTGGGGGGGTGAGAGGTTTACCAGAAACAGAGATTAGAATAGGCAGATCTACTGAAATACACTGCGAAACAGGAGAGTTCTGCTGTGCCATATGTGTTGCTCTCTGTGAACAGTGAAGCATTGAGTTTAAACACACATACTAACTTGTTTTTGGTGAGACACAAGGTCAGTCTCCAAAGGGCTTCTGTCTCCCGTAGGATTTGCCAATAAAAGAGAAAGGCAAATCGCCAGTGCCTGTGTGCATGAATTTTCTTTGTCCTCTGTCATTTGGTTGTGAGGCCTATCCTAGTGATTTTACAAGATGCATGCTGTGTTCCCCAAAAAATAAAATGCACAAAGTATACTTGCCTTCATCTTGTCCTCACCCTGGGGAGACACCTGGAGTGATTGATTGCTGGACTCCCAACTGCTGCTCTCTCCACTTCTTAGGTAGTTTGGTGTTAATCACAATAAAGTTATCCTTTCAAGTGAAAACGCTGGCAGGTCCCTTAGGGTTATATGGTACTCTAGAGACATTTGACCCTCTCTGAATCTGAAGGTTAACCTCCAAAATTTAATTTAATATCTATGATTTTGAAAAGCCATCAATACTGCCAAAAATGTAGGTAAAAGGACCTTTAAGGTCCTTTTGGGGTGTTTCAGTGCATGGAGAAAACATTCATTGCAGGAATCTTTGTAGTCTCTACAACTGGGAGACTTTTCATGGAACTATACCCCCATAATTAATAATTTAGAGTTTGAAGGGGTATCCAGCTCATCTCATATAAGCCTATCATATTTATGAGATAAAAAATTTCTATGATTTTTTTTCCAAAATATATTTTCTTTGGATAAATATAACATGTGGTTCAACTGTCAAATGGTACAAAGCATGGATAAGGAGAAATCAATATTCCTGTCAGTCACCCAGTAAGGATCCTTCAAGTGAACCACTGTTACCTGCTTCTTATGAGTGATATTCTGTGCATGCCATGATATCCTTTCAACAAAGCCAGGAGGTCATAGATGAATCACAATTTGATAATTGTGAAGTAACAGTGAATTTTTTTCATTCAATCTCAGCTCTGTCACTATCCTTGGCAAGTTAATTAGTATCCCTTCCTAATTTCCCCACCGAAATGATTGAACTAATGATCCCCACCAGGCGGATTGTCAAGATTAAAAGAGGTAATGTACCAAAGTTGCAGCTCAATCGTTTGATTTTCATTTTAGGAAACGTAATCTATTTTTTTGTACTTGAATTTTAAGTGCAGAGGGGAAAATCTTATCAAAGTAGGAATGTTGATACAATCCAGTTATCCCACTTTAGATATTTACAAAAAAAATAAAAATAAAAACACACTAGTTCAAAGTGATATATGCACCCCTCTGCTCATGAAAGCATTATTTACAGTAGTCAAGAACTGGAAAAAAAATTTAAGTACCCACCAGGGAATGATTGAATGAAGAAGATGTATTCACACAGTGGAATACTACCACTTACAACAACTGGATGGACCTAGAATATTTTCTGCTTGGTGAAAGAACCAAGACAGAAAAAGACAAACTTCATGATTTCACTCATACGTGGTATATAAAGAAATAAAACAAGAAAATGAACTGAATACAAAAATAAGCTTTTAGACTCTCAGACCAACTAGTAGCTGTCAGAAGCTGAGGAAGAAGAATGGGTAAGTCAGATAAAAGGAGTCAGTTGTATGGTGAAGAACAGAACTGGATTTAGATTGGTGAACTTAATGTTATTTATATACATGTTGACTTTTAATGATGCTGAGAGGTACTGAGACCAGGAGAACTTGGGGAATAGGAAAGGCTGAGAAAGAGGACAGTGATTTTAAACAATAAAGGAACAGAAGGAACAAAATAGTTCCCAGGTAAATAGAATTGTTTTACTGAAATCTTGCTGAGCTATCCACCATCTAGAGTAGGATCCAGTTACAGGATAATCAGGGAACAGAAAAACAAACACCACAAAACTTCCCAACCACCTAGTGCCTAATCAGTAATCTGGCACATTGGACAACAAGAAGTCTTACCTTCTATAATCATAGGCAGGCTGGAGTAAACGGGCATCCTCCCTTGGAACCCCTCCCGCTGTCAAGCGTTCTTTTCTCTTGCTTCAGTAAATCCACACTTGCTTGCTCTCACATTTGGTGTGGCGACTGTTATTCTTCAACTGGCAAACACACCCGGACCCACGAGCATCCACTCTCTTAAAAATGCATGCCTGAAATTTATGTTATAATGCAATGTTACTCTAATAAAAATTTTAAATGAAGATAAAAAATAAAATGCAAATATTGTCCATTTAAAAAAATAGGGACTGAAGGTGTCTATAGGGCATATATACATATAAATTATATATAAAATAAGGAAGCAGCCATGTTGTTTGCAAGACACAGAGCAGTTTCTCTATCAATTTCGGAGACAGATAAAGGAGAGTCCTAGAGCCCTTGGTGACTTTTTCATGCTTTAATGATCTTTCTACACGATTTATAGCAAGGCAACCAGGCACAGAACAGGCTGGGGCCCCAGGGGCCAGGAGGCTGGTAGGCCTTCCAGACCCCTCCAAATCTTTACTCTCTCTGGACCAACTCTGATGTTCTCTTAGAGACATTCTATGTTGCTTTCCAATGCTCTTCTGTCTCTGAGCAAGGCCACCCTTATATCCCAGACCTCCTAGGCACAGGCACACACACTTATGCATGCCCACAACATATGCCAGGTGTCCACCATCAGGCATGTGTGCCCAAAGCCCACGCTCCCAAGTGTCTCCTGCATTCAAGGTCAAGGGTGATAGCCACACATGTTAACAGCACAAAAAATTGACCATCATTTATCCTACAAATGTTCTTTCCAAAATCTCCTGCCACTGTCTCTTTAACCTCATTGTCTCTAGTTGGCTCACATGCTTACCATAAAACAATCAGGACTGGAGGATGTGCTAATTGCTTAAACTGGGCAATGCAATCCAAATCACAGAAATGGAACCATTTTAAAATGGGGCTGGAGCAGTCATTCCAGAACAACTGCTTTGCTTTTTTATTCATTGAATGTTGGGACTGGGCCAGAACTTTGGATTGAGCCAAACCTCAATTGTTCTGAGAAATCATTTGTCCAGTAAACAATTGTTTTGAGAAATCATCAAGAAAGCAAGCATCCTGTTGACAAGAACCTTGACTATGAGCCTTTTAACCAGAGATAAAATCAGTAACCAATCATATATAACAAAGACTAACAAGTTTATTAGCACTAATAACTCTTTTTAAAAACAAATTACCTCATCTTCCTCTTTATTTCCATACTCTATAAATGCATACACCTTCTGTTCCTCCTCTGGACAATGAGTGTCTACCAGAATCTGTGTTCCCCAAATTAATTATTTGGTCTAAAAGAATTGCCTCTTATCGCCTCCTGATTTTTTTAGATTTATACTGGTGTGATATTGTGCTCTATAAAGATTATGTATTTGGTCATTCAAGTGACTAAAATATATTTCTCATATATGTTTGGTCTTCATCCACAGTTCCTGATTTGCAGTTCCCAAGAGCCCTGGAATTTCTTAAGTGTTGAGAGGATAAAAATTTCTCTTATTATGTGAATAAGGCAACTTTTGGGGAGAGAGCTAAGGATAATGGCTGATTGCCAGTAGAACCAACCATGTAAGTAGAGGCTTGTAACTGTTACATGGTAGGGAGAGGGGCACCTCAGAACCCCAAATGTGCCCTCTCTTAATGGGTTCTGCCATCTGTCACATCAAGACAAACATATAAGGCCTTTAATGGAAAGGAACTTCAATATAATTAGGGAACAACACAGAAAGGAAAAAAGAATATAGTTACTAA
This sequence comes from Galemys pyrenaicus, assembly GCA_019455555.1. Taxonomy (NCBI): domain Eukaryota; kingdom Metazoa; phylum Chordata; class Mammalia; order Eulipotyphla; family Talpidae; genus Galemys; species Galemys pyrenaicus. The sequence goes on along the minus strand of JAGFMF010011702.1, from coordinate 1,499,431 downwards.
GTTAGCATCCAAAATTCTCATCTCCTTGAGAGTAAAAGTCCAGTCAAATAGGATTGGCCCAAAGCAAGTCCCAAAAGCCTGCCACAAGTCTGAAGGACCTTTCAGTGGAGACCCATAGAAAGGAGTCAGAAAGAGTCAGACAAATCTGGGAGGAAAAGAGCAAAATCAAAATCAAGATGAAAGCTGCCATTATTAACCTTCCCACGGGTCTCTCACCTACATCTGTTCAAACCAGTCCAAAACCAAGAAGCAAGCGCAGTTTCTTCACATGTCCCTCTGCTCCACATGTCTCTTTCACATCTCCTTGCTGCTCTCCATCCTGCTTCCTTCTTCCTCCCTTCCTTCTGTCCTTTCCTATCTTCTGTTCCCAATCTTCTTATCCCTTCTCAGCTCCACCCTACTTAGGGCGGGAACGGGATCCTGGAAACTCCCCCTTTCCTCGAGACAACCCTGTTACAGAACTACCAATCTACCCCTACACCTCCAGGAAGTAGAGAAGGACTGGAGCTTGAAACAATCACCAGTGGTCAATGCTTTAATTAACAATGGTTATTTAATAAAAGACCAAGAATGGGATTTGGACAACTTCTGGTTGGTGAGCTGGTGAAGGTGCTGGGAAAGTGCAACCCTTAGAGCAAACACGGAAACCCCATGTCTTCTCCCCATACTTTGTCCTTTACATCTCTTCCACCTGGCTGCTCCTAAATTACATTCATTTGTAACAAATCTGTAATCTAGTGTGAAAATGCATGCCTTGAATTATGTCAGCCACTTTAGCAAGTTAATTAAACCTGAAAAGGGGTCAGGGCCCCTCTGAGTTTAGAAAGTATGATCAGAAGCACAGTAACAGCCTGGTCCTGCAACTGACATCTGGAGTGGAGGTTAGTCTTGGGACACTGAGTCCTTAACCTGTGAAATAAGATATTATTTCTGGTAGATTATGCCAGATTGAATTGGGGTTTTGGACACCCTGCTGATGTCAGAACTATTGTTGCATGGGGGAAGCTTCCATATATATACTCATCTTGAAAATGGGTTAAGAACCCCATTCTCATCCCTCATCTATGATTTTTGTAACTTCCATCCAAATTCTCAAATGATATCATCTAATTGGCTTTACCTAAACTATAGATTGACACCCACAGTAGGTCTCCAAACATTGACTGCCCTCCTTTCTCTAGAGAAGAACGTGCTCTGGTATAATCAGGGATGACTAGGCCCATCTGTTCAGTGGGGTTTGTGAGTGGGAACAAATTCCTTTAGAAGAGAGTGCAGCAAAACAGCAATTACATACATCTATAACCATTTCAGGGGTAAAATAATAAGACAAAAAAAATGTTCCAAATTTATTGATAAAGGAAAAGTTGCCACAACAACTAAAATTAATTGACCAGAGACATGTTTTAATCAACACTTTAGCTAGGTAATTTACAAAATTTACTTCGAAGTGTTACAGGGCAGGGGCCTCCCTGGTGGTGCAGTGGGTTAAGCAACACACTATGAAGCAAACCACAGCCACTGCAGCACGAGTTAGAACCCTGCAGCTGGCCAGGGAGGGGACCCACATGGAGTAGCAGACCTCTCCTGCCTCACCCACTGCTCCCCTCAGCAGGTGTATTGCAGTCGATATGCCTGTTCTGCTCCCCACTCTGTCTCTGGTGGATCCTCTCACTGCCCACACCTCTGGCCTGTACTCCAGTGCTCATATGAATAATAAATAAATCTTAAAAAAAAAAAAAAAGTGTTACAGGACAGGGAGAGGAACACTTTAGAACCCCCAAACCTGCTTTTTTTAAAATGGGTTTTGTTATTTGCTGTATTAAGATAAACATATAAGATTTTTAATGGAAAGGAATTTTAATAAAATTAGGGTATAATACAGAAAGGATAAAGAATATAGTTATTAAGCATGTAAAGTTACCCATCTCCTTGAGGGTAAAAGTTTAGTTAAATAGAATTGGTTTAAAGCAAGGCTTAAAAGCTTGCCATAAGTTGGAAGGATTTTTTAGTAGAGACTTATAGAAAATGGTTTGAAAGAGTTAGATAAATTTTGGAGGAAAAGAGTAAAATTAAAGTTAAGATGAAAGTTATTATTAAGTTCCCCACGGGTCTTACATGTTTTAACTAGTTTAAGACTAAAAAGCAAGCACAGTTTTTTTATATTTTTTTTGCTTTATGTGTTTTTTTTTATATTTTGCTGCTTTTTATTTTGATTTTGTTTTTCTTCCTTCTTTTTTTTTTTTTTTTTTTTTAGCATTTTTTTATTTTTTCTTATCTTCACCCACTTAGGGTGGAAATANTTTTATTTTGATTTTGTTTTTCTTCCTTCTTTTTTTTTTTTTTTTTTTTTAGCATTTTTTTATTTTTGCTTAGCTTCACCCACTTAGGGTGGAACTACTTCGAGGAGAAACACGACAGAAGAAAACAATCTTCTGATCATAAATGTAGAACCTAAAAGATATTTATGTTCAGGTGATCAAAGTGTCAGTGCATAACTGAATTTATGTTTGCAGATTTAATTTATTTTTTGCAGATTACTACTTCCTCAAAATGATTTAAATATTGTAAGGGTCAACAGAATACCCCAGCAGAATTTCTCCCAACAAAACTGCATTTCATTGTTAAATAAATTACTCATTTCCACCTCTTGATTACCAAGAAGGTGTTAGAGATTCTCATCCTATGCCCAGTCAAATTCCTGGATTGTTCACTGGAAATGAACTCTTTCAGTTCTCTCAGTGCTGTGACTCGATAGGAAGTATGTGGGTATGTGAGCAGCACAGGCAAAGTTCTGCTGAAGCAAAGAGGAACACAGAAAGCTGGAAGGAGAAGTGTTTTTCTTCTTCCTTTTATAATGCATCAGGCTTACTTTGACTCAGTGATCACCTGACTGTTTACTATTTTAAATGTGAATGAAGTAGAGAAAGACTCTTCCCTTGTCCTCACAAACCTGGGATAAATTGGGTTGAGGCCAACAAAATTCCCTCCTGAGAAATGGAAACTGTAAGGACTGTCTTCCCAATGGTTCCAATACTTGCATGAAGGGACCTTTGCCTAGACTAGTCCCAAATATTCAAAACAATAACGTTGAACTAAGGAACTTATATAGGAAACAGAAAAAAACACTTTTCAAAGAAAGTTACTTGGCCTGGGGTTAAGTCATAGTACTATCACTGCTGTGGCCTGAGTTCCATCCCCAGCCAGGGAGCTAACCCACACATGGCACAGCAAACCTCTTCTGGCTTGCCCACTGCTCTCCTCAGCAGTGTATTTCAGTAAATCTGCCTGTCTTGCTCCCCACTCTGTCTCTGGTGAATCCTCTCACTCACTGTACCTCTGATCCACACCCCAGTTATTGTATGTATAAATAAATAAAAATAATGAGTCTTTAAAAAAAAATGTTACTTAACTTGTGTCTCACCCTGATTTCAGTTAAAAAACAAAATAAAGCCCAGTGATGGTGAAGACAAACTAATATTTAAATGAAAGTAGGGAAAACTGTAGCGTAAAGGCAGAATTTGTTAAATCAACATTTCATACAATAGGTCCAACTTGGCCTTCCCATTTCTCAGTACGTTTGATTTGTAGAAATAATGGTTATGCAATTTCCATGCATTGTGCTCCAATCACAGCGTGGAGGCAACAAGACAAAGAAAACAACTAAACACACTTGAAGCTGGAGATTTTGATAAGCCTTTTTTTCCAGTTCACAAAGGTTTTAAGTTGATATCCCTAAGCTAACAGGAATATTCCTATTGAGCTTTAATCAGATATATGTGAACACAGCTAAGCATCTCACTTTCTAAAATGTATCTATGGCAGCAGCATTGGTTAATCTAGCTGAAAAAATTAACCAAAAAAACTATTGGACTATGAAAATTCCACGGTTGACAGATTGTTTTACTTTCTCTTGTTCAAAAAAAAAAAAAGAAAAAGAAAAAAGTCTACACCATCTGTTTATAAAAGAGGAAAAATGCTGGAGAAAATTATTTCCCTTAGGGCATCATGCTACAGCCATTCAGAGAAAGGTCTCGAGCATTTTCAGTGAGGATTTGGTACAAGGAATAAGACAACATCAGATCTGCATAGTTGTTGGCTGAGAAAAACAAAGATGATTTTTTCTGGTCTTTATTTTAGTTTTACTCTTTGAACTTTCAACAGTTCATTTATTATTGTTGTTATTTTCAACCTGGCACAGATTGTTTCAAGAATTATCTTGGTTCCCTTTTTTGAAGTCCTTTTTTTCTGTTGTTTTTTTTTTTTTAATTTGTTGAGACTGGTTTCTAAAATACTTCACTTCCACCACCTGTCATATACTGGGGGCTGTGACTGGGAGAACACACATCAATTCCGGGCTCAGCTGCAGACTGGATGGTGAAGGGCAGTGGCAGAAGGAGGCAGAGTGCAGCTTTGGAGGTAGGTGGCAATAAAAATTCCCACACTGCAGATCAGTGATAAGTGTTCATACACTCAGTGTACCTTGAGAAATAAAACTTATCTATCAAATTTAGTCCTATCTGAAGGATTTTTCCCTATACATGTGAAACCCTGGGAATTTCACCTCTTCACCCCATCAATTTTTTTTGTGATTACTCCTATCTGGGTCACTCGTCACTAGATGGCATCATTTTTGTGTTTCTTGGCAGCAGTAACTACCCTGGCAAAGTTACAGTTTAAGTTACATTTGGGGGTATTGTCTTTTTTGGTATGGATCTAGTAGATCTAAATCAAAATCTGGATACATCATCGTTTTTGTTTTGTGGGTCTGACTTCGTAAAATTCATGTATTCTTTGAGAAACTTTCCTTCAGTACATCTTGGTAATGCACAAACAAAGTAAGTATTAGTTTTAAATAAATAATAATTCTGTTCTTCCTGCAAATTCTCTTCCAAGTTACATATGAAATATTTGTTAGTAGAAACCTTGCAGAAGTAAAATAAAGTTCAGTGTATCTTAGACTTGCAGGTAGAAAATGTAAATATATGAAAACATGCTTTATCTAAGCATGACCAGTTGAAATCTAGTGATGGATAAACCATGCTGATAGAATAATATAAATATGACCAGTTGATGTTTTCATAAACCGGTGACACTTATAAAGGAAACATAATAGTATATCAGTCACAGAAAAGGAAGACCTGATATAGATAAGAATTCATTATCCTAGTCCATTTTCATTTGTTGTATTCCAGTGAAAGTTATATCACTGAAGAATAAAATATAACTTCTATGTTGTCAATACAACGGAATGAGTCTTTCTCAATTCTAAGTGTGACCTAATGATTTGAAAATTTATAAATATTAACAGATGATAAAATGCATAGAGATTCTGTCTAATGTAATACTTGATGTTCTAAATAATTGTCGAAAATCTATAATATCAATTTAATTTACTCTTTCACTATTTAAAAGGCATTTGTTTCAAATTGCCTTTATATTTTATTTCATTCATTTAGAAAAACATAGCCAGGTAACTACATTAGGATACTTTTCATATAAATAGGAGACTTAATTTGCCCTCAAAAAGATTTTATCTTTTAATGTTCATACGTAATCATAGGATCATAGGGAGGCAAACAAGAAAGAGGAGAGGGAGGGAGGGAGGGTCCCAGGAGGAGAGAGAGAGAGAGGGAGAGAGAGAGGGAGAGAGAGAGAGAGAGGAGTCCTCTTAGACTAGAAATCTCTTGGGGATGGTTAATGGACTTAGCTCTGTTAGGAACTCATGCTGCAACCCTGAACCTTCAAATACTTTCACATGGAACTGCTTGGTAGACTGTAAAATACTTTGTCAACTAAAAAAAACCTCTTTTTTTTTTTTTTTAAAGATTTATTTATCTATGCATACAAGCACTGGGGTACAGGCCAGAGGGGTCGGGGGTGAGAGGATTCACCACAGAGAGCGGGGAGCAGAACAGGCAGATCAACAGAAGTACACCGCTGAGGGGAGCAGCGGGCACAGCAGGAGAGGTCTGCTGTGCCATGTGGGTCCCCTCCCTGGCCGGCAGCAGGGATCCAGGGATTGAACTCGTGCTGCAGCGGCTGCGGCCTGCCCCACAGTGCGTTGCTCAACCCACTGCGCCACCAGGGAGGCCCAAAAAAACCCTCTTTAATTTCTTCCTATAAGCATCCCATAGTTTTTAGTTTTTAAAGATTTTATTTATTTATGCATACAAGACCTGGGTTCAGGCCAGAGGCCAGGGTGGAGGGGGCCGTGAGAGGATTCACCAGAGACAGAGTGGGGAGCAGAACAGGCAGATCTACTGAAACACATTGCTGAGGGGAGCAGCAGGGAGACAGGGGAGGTCTGCCACACCATGTGGGTCCCCTCCCTGACCAGACATTGAACTCTCACTGCAGTGGTTGTGGAAGCTCCACAGTGCAGTGCAGGTGCCCCTTAGTTTTAAAAACATACCCCATAGCCTCACTGGTGGCGCAGTGGGTTAAGCAACACACTATGAAGCAAAACCGCAGCCACTGCAGCACGAGTTCGATCCCTGCTGCCGGCCAGGGAGGGGACCCACAT
>JAGFMF010011702.1:1448400-1492668 GCA_019455555.1 Galemys pyrenaicus | reverse complement strand
GTTCTGCTCCCTGCTCTCTGTGGTGAATCCTCTCACCCCCCCATACCTCTGGCCTGTACCCCAGTGCTTGTATGCATAAATAAATAAATCTTTAAAAAATAAAAAAAAAAAATAAAATAAAATAAAATAAAAACATACCCCATAGTTTTTAAACGGAACTTTGATCTTTCAATCAAGCGCTTATTCCCTTTTAATGCCCCCTTTAATTTCAAAATTCCACTACATATATAAAACCCATTAAACTCCCAACTTACCTTATAAAACCAAAATTGGACAAGCGCACCATGATCTTGAAAAGAGAACAAATGAGTGGGTAACTTAAGTGATCCTCTGCTCACGTCAGGCATAGGTGGACTCTTGATTCCCATGGCCCCTCCTGCTCCGCTAATTCTTGCTGATTCTCTCAGTTCCTACAGATGAGAAAAGGAATTTCAAGCAAATTCTGTAACACTAACACGTGATATAAAAATACCTCTTGTGAGATTCATTCTGGTACTATTACCTTATCTTTTTTATACTCTGATGGTAGAAAAACTGAAGAAATGTCTATTTCATTTTGAGTTAGTCAATTTGGCGTAACACCACCTATTCTTAGACGAGTTCAGTAGTTATACAAAATGTTTTTTATTTTTCCCTTAGACCAGTCATAACATATACTACTATAGGTGGGTCAGAAAACTTTTCTTTTTCCTCATATTATATTGAGAAATCAGTATATCAATAAAAACAACTCTATTCAAGTGTATTAAAGAACACAAAGAAAGATAAATAGAAAATATATGTTGGCCAAATTCTTGAATGAATGTGGGTATGTACAGATATGTATTTTTGTCTTTATTTTCTGGTCCGTTATCTGGAAATTTTGCCTTTATATTGTTATTACACTTTGCTCTACTTTTAGTTTGATGATAGATTACTAGTGAAGATTAATTTCTAATTTAAATATTTGTGCTGAAAATATTCCCTCAATACATTAATATACCCTTTTTTGAAATAATTCATTTTTTAGGAAATAAAAATGTAGCTTGAATTTATTCTCTCTGTAAAAATTGTATGTTGTAGAACATTTGCTTGCCATCACACATGCTTGGGAAAAGACTTGAAAGGTTGAGGGCCTCCCTGGTGGCGCAGTGGGTTAAAGCAACGCACTATGAAGCAGGCCGCAGTCACTGCAGCACGAGTTCGATCCCTGCTGCCGGCCAGGGAGGGGACCCACATGACGCGGCAGACCTCTCCTGCTGTGCCCGCTGCTCCCCTCAGCAGTGTACTTCAGGTGATCTGCCTGTTCTGCTCCCTGCTCTCTGTGGTGAATCCTCTCACCCCCCACACCTCTGACTTGTACCCCAGTACTTGTATGCATAAATAAATAAATTAATTAAATAAAAGACTTGAAAGGTTGAAATATAAAATTTAGAGACAAAGCTATCTAGTTACTGTATTGTCTCCTTTGTTTTATAGGTTTATGGCATTTTTCTCTTTGTTTAAAATATTATTTTCAGTCAACAAATACTACAATAAGGACTTACAAGTATTTATACACAAAGAACCTAGGAAACAGTTCTTCATTAGTTCTAGAGACTACAACATTTAAGCATTTCACCATCAGTATACATGGGTAAAAAGATGGCATTTATCATGAAAGCATATGCACCCTCATTTAGCAATGGACAAAACTTCCCTGGAAGGAAGCAAGACACTTTAAAAATTATTTTTGGAAAGTGTGCTGAGGCTTTTCTCTAAAAATAAATGATTTTTCATCTGTACCAGTCATTTTTTAGCCACATAGGACAAATGATAACAGATGCTCATAGAAATTGAAAAGGAACCACATGTTGGTTGTTATCTTCTGAAATGGCAAATATCTTTCCTTTAACTGTATTTAAAAACAAAAACAAACAGTACCACTTTGATTGAAGAGAATGCAGGAAGCCACTTGTTCCCACCCAAAGTTCCTACATCAAAATGTCCTCATGGGGAAGAAGGTTCAAGGAATTTTTAAGAAAAGAACTTTCATGTTTCTGCCTTTCAACAATGGCACTTCCTGTTTTGACCTCTAACCATACTAGGCAATCAAGTAAATAAGAAGATGGACTTCTCCTTTTTGTACAGTGGAGAGAAGCTTACTACCTCTCACACATGTGCAGAGTTCAAAGTGAAGATTATCACAACTCAATCTCCTGAGGTTCTATATATTGATCTATGGTTATCAATAATGTATAGTTCTGTACTATTTAGCCTGGTAGTAGAATCAACGTAATGTGCAATATTGCTCATCTCAAATATAAATAAAACTACATGTTGCCTCTAAAACCCTGGTGTTTCATTAAAAGTTATCAGCAATTCTTAACAAATTCAGGATTTTTTTTTTAAAGATTTATTTATTTATGCATACAAGCACTGGGGTACAGGCCAGAGGTGTGGGGGGGTGAGAGGATTCACCACAGAGAGCGGAGAGCAGAACAGGCAGATCAACGGAAGTACACTGCTGAGGGGAGCAGCGGGCACAGCAGGAGAGGTCTGCTGCACCATGTGGGTCCCCTCCCTGGCCGGCAGCAGGGATCTAACTCATGCTGCAGTGACTGCGGTTTGTTTCATAGTGTGTTGCTTAACCCACTGCGCCACCAGGGAGGCCCACAAATTCAGGATTGAGTAACTAATTGCCTCCTGCAAACGTCTGTCTCTCAAAAAACAAAGAATGAACTGAGGAAAGTAGGGAGAGATGGGGGAAAGGAAGGAGGAGTTGAGGGAAGGAAGGAGGAAGTGAGGGAAGGAAGAAAAAAAGGAAGAGAGAAGGAAAGGAGGAAAAGATAGGGGAAAGGAAAAAGAAAAGACAGAAGGAAAGGAAGCATGGTGGCATGAAGGTAGGAAATGTTCTAGGTCCCGACCAAAATGAATGGGTTCTTTGCCCTCTAGGAAAAGAATTAACCAGGGAATACTAGGTATATTCATAGTTGAACCAGACAAGGCTTTATTAGAGAGACTAATGCATGAGGGAGCCAGCGTGGGAAAAGAGAACTAGCCTGCTCCTTTTTTTTTTTTTAAGATTTATTTATGCACACAAGAGCTGGAGTACAGGCCAGAGTCATGTGGGGTGAGAGGATTCACCAGAGACAGAGCGGGGAGCAGAACAGGCAGACTGACTGAAACACACTGCTGAGGGGAACAGCAGGTGAGACAGGAGAGGTCTGCTGTGCCATGTGGGTCACCTCCCTGGCCTGGGATCGAACTTGCACTGCTGTGCCGCAGATGCTTCATAGTGTGCTGCTCAACCCCCTGCGCCACCAGGGAGGCCCTAGCCTGCTCCTTGATTGGAGTTAGGAGAAGATTTTAAAGGACTGGTCTATGACGCTATTATGTGGCATGGAGAAGAGGAGCATCATAGTTTGTTCTGAGTTGGGTTACCTCAGGATATGCACAGATGGATTATACTCTTACTGTGTATTTGTGCTCTTGACCTTCTCCTACAGGAGATTTTGAGGTAATCACTAGTCAGGATATAAAGCTTTTTTCCAGTCCAGTGGGGTGGGCCAAACTTGACAGGGCTCGCCAGTCCATGCTTTAGTTCCACTGTTCAAACAAGACTTGGGGCAACTCATCCTATCATCTCACACTTTTCTTTCATCTAGGCTGATTCAGAAAGAAGGAATAAAAAAAAAGAAAGAATCAGCTTAAAGTCTTAAAGACTTTAAAGTGAGATAAAACCACTTGCAAGATTCAACAATTTAAGTACATGTTGCTTACCCAAATCAGACATAATTGTATATAAATTCCACTTGTATATAAAGCATCACTACATTTTTTTAAAGTAGATATATTAGTGTCATGCTAAAGATGTAAGTATGACATCAAAATAAAAAACAAAAGCAGTATAGGAGATCGCATACTCAAAGTTTAAAAGAACTAGTACTACACTACATATTGAAAGAGGATACGATTTAAAGTAAAAAAAAATATATCAGCAATTATTCTATTTAATGTGTTATTGTGAGAATGAGAATTTTAGAAACAAGAAAATTTATTTTCTTAACAAAAAATAAAACCCTTATCTTAGAACTTGTCCTTCAATGCTTGAGGGACATTACATATAAAATTCCTATGCCATAAAAAATCAAAAATATTTTGACTTTCTTTTCCAGATTTTATAAATTTTTAAATATAAATGCATATTTTCTAAAATATGTGTACACAATTTAAGTTATATATGCACAGATATTATAAGTATCTTAGGAAGACTTAAGTGACTGCTTTCTTTAAAATATTTCAGATATTCAGCATCCAGAAAAATAAATTCCTTCAGGCATTTATTATTATCATTAATGATTTATGAATGACTTCAAAAAATAACAAATTCATAGGTTTCAGCTGCAAATTCCAGATTGTTACCCATACAAAATGATACTAAAACAATTTTTCTAAAGCAGAAGATAAGCAAAACATCCTCAAAGGATGCAATTGATGTACCTAATAGCAAAGTTGTTAAAACTGTTAATCCCATTTGGAAGTCTATGCAACTTGATGAACAGATGCAGAAAATATATTAGTGGGAGATCTGAGATAACCAAAGACAATTTAAAAAGTTCATTTCTAGCAGAATGCATTCTGGGTTCAAAAAAAATTTTAGATATAGAAGATTTCCTGGCAAAATAACTAAAGTGATTAAGCTCTCTTGACTGATACTTCTATAAATCTATAAAACTGAAATTAACATGGCCAACTGTTAAAAACCAAAAATTTTCTTTTATCTATAAAAAGAATCATTGGTATTTGTTTTCCTTAGTTCTTAATTTATGTTTGTATATATTTTCCACAAGAAAGAAATTAATAATTTATCTGCTGCTCAATTCTATTCAGTCAGGTCAGGGAATTAGATAACAGGTTTATAAAAAGTTAAACTTTTATAGATGTAATGTATAAAGTGATAATCCATCAAGTTCAACACTCAACATTGATGATCACTTTTATCTCTAAAAATTCATTGCTGGGCAAACCCTGTTTTAGATGGTGAGAACTTAAGGGCAGGAAATTGGGACTCGATCTGTATTTTAATTATAGAATAGCAGTAACACTCAGTATCTCTAGTAAGTTAGACTCATCTACCCCAATAAATAAATTTTCTCCTTATACTTGTTCTTTTTTTAAAGGTATTTTATTCATTTTTATGCATAGAACTGGGGTGTAGGCCAGAGGTGCAGAGAATGAGAGGATTTACCAGAAATCGAGTAGGAGCAGAGCAGGCAGATCAACTGAAATACACCATTAAGAAGAGCAGCAGGGGCGACAGGAGAGGTCTGCTGCCCATACATGGGTTAGCAGCCTGCCTATGGATCCAACTCAGGCCTTTGCAGTGGGCTGTCGATGATAGCACTGAGTAAGACTTAACACTTAGGCCACCAGGGAGGCCCAGTTTTCTCCTTTTAAAATAGTGATGGTGATACTGGTTTTCAGGCTTAGTCTCCCAGCCAGGAATGGATCCCAGGTTGCAGTGGCAGCGCTGAGTCCCAGCCAATAGATCACCACGGGTTGGTGTCTCCTGAAGCCGCACTAAGAACTTCATTGACGCTCAGGCAAGCAAGTGAAAAGAGGCAGATTTGTTTAGAGAAAGGAAAAGCTTATTGAGGATAAAAGGAACAGAAATAAAGTGGGACTCCCAGGTCAATGGAACCCACCAGGGAGGAGCAAGGAAGCCAAGTGGCATGGCGTCTCAGGCAATATAAGACCTTTCCCTACTTATTCTAAAGCTCTTTGTGATTAGTTAGTTCTCAGTGGTCTTCCTCACTGTCCTAATGTCTCTGTGCCCATAACCAAGTCTCTGTATCCCAGCCCTGATTTAACATAGTTTTCTTTATTATCCTTGTTCTGGACTGTCCTGTTGTCCCTAGTCCTGGGGGTATTTGATTAGTCCCCCTTTGAATTTGTTGCCCTTATCTCTCTCTCTCTCCTTTTTTTTTTTTTTAAGATTTATTTATTTATACATACAAGAGCCGGCGTACAGGCCAGAGGCACGGGGAGGAGGGGGCAGTGAGAGGATTCACCAGAGACAGAGTGGGGAGCAGAACAGGCAGATCTACTGAAACACAATGCTGAGGGGAGCAGAGGGTGAGACAGGAGAGGTCTGCTGTGCCATGTGGGTCACCTCCCTGGCCCGGGGTTCCAACTCTCGCGCTGTGGGATGCTGCGGATGCTTCACAGTGTGATGTTCATCATGCTGCACCACCAGGGAGGCCTCTATCTTTGGAGCCTTCCTTAACTCTCCTGCAGTCCCTGCCTGCAGTGTCCCTGAAGCTGCCTCATTATTCCCAACTTTCCCTAGGACTCAGTGGTAACAGTTCCTACTTTATAAGATGGTTCAGAGGATTAAATAAAGTAAAGCATGCTTAGTGCAATATCTGGGATATGGTAAGTGCAACAAAATTGCCAGTTGCAATATTGTTGTTATTGATAGTAGTGATAATGATGATACCTATTCTACAGAATTCGAAACTTCATCCTAGGAGTTCTAGTTTTACCTCAAACCATGTAAAAATTAAGTCTCTCCCACTTCCCCATCTTCCATCTTATGTTCTCCTTGAAAGCACAATATCTACAGAATAGTGATAGAATTCCACTCTCCTGTCCCTAACACCATTACATCTCAGTTTTTATTTAAGGAAGTATGTAGTTTTGAAGCAGGAAAAAGTCATTCCTGAGTATGCGAGAATCACACTCAAAGGGAAAGGATCCACAGAATCAAGGTTATTATCGCTGAGATTTGTTCATTTTATAGTGAAAAGCATGTGACAAAATATTGAGTCTTGATTACACGAAGGTATAAATCTTTAGATCAGTTGTATCTCAAATGTGAAAGTACCGACCCATATAATTTGATAAATGATGAAGTGAAGTTTGAAAGCTCAGGAACACAGATTTGTTCTAGGGAAAACAAAGGGAACTAACAGGCAATAAAAATCACAAAAGCTGGAAATATGCAGTGTATTGGGATTTGATGGGCAGCATTTGCTATGCTAATTAAGAATAGCAAATGCCTCCCAAAAGACTTTCAGAGGAATACTTTAAATTGAGGTAGGCTGAGGCCATTTTGAACTCTCACCCTGCCTCCCTTAGCCAAAATAGAAGAAAATATATTTAAAGGGGAGCAGAATTTCATCCTTTCACTTTGGACCTAGAACACTTTGAAAAGCTGTTGCAAGGGTAAGTCTTCTTATGTTCAACCCAACCTAGACCTAAGACATTTTTACTGAGACCATGAAAAGGATGTGCCTCTCTGATGTAACTGTTTACATTTTAAACATTTGACTTAATGGTTTGAATCCCAAACCAAGATTCAGAGAAGGCAGATTGCTTCTCAGATATTAGTGGAATATTTTGTTGAAGTCATAGATGGAAATTTTTGCCTGATAGAAAATGACTGTTCAAGGAGAAATTCAGTCATATTTAATTGGGAGATTTGTGTACTTTGTCTATTTCCTTTTTCCAATCCCCACTCTCACATTCTTTGAGATAGACCTAGGAACTACCAAGTATAACAAAGAATATATATTTGTATCTAATCTGGAATGTAGAAAATTTAATTATTGGTTTTTGTTGTATGTACAGGGAGTCATTCATTTGAAACTTTTGATGGTTGGATCTGTGTTTTTAAAAGCTATGAATATAAGAAACCAAAACTGAGGTGACCAGTCTGTTGTTACCTTTCTCAGCAATAATGAGGAAGCAAGACAAAGTTACAGCTTTAATTTGAACCTTCTCAAGATTTCTTTCAATTGCATGACTCTAGAATCTAATATATCGTGGAGTGTTGGAGATACGATACAAATATTAGGCAACAAAAATTGTGTGCAAAAGTAAAGGGGAGGAGTGAGTACCAGCACTCACTCATGTACATTCTTCTAAGAAAGCTACTCTCAGGTTCTTTGGCTGGCCTAAGAATTAAATTGACGTAAAATAAATTAACAGGAAAAAATTTTGACATTTAAAAAAAATATGTATATGGGTGTCTGGATGGAAAATAAAAAACTGAAAAAAGCTGTTAAGTCCAAAGGCTTATGTATCTTTTTACCCAAAGAATGGTCAATTATGGGACATGACAAGATAAAGAAGCAGTAAATCATGGGACAGTGACTAGAAGTTGTTAGAAAGGAGAGGAGGCCAAGAGTATCAGACAGAAGTGGGCTTTATTGAAAGTCTGTGAAGTAATGACTCACTGCAGGTCAAGAATCACACCCCAAAATGGGAACGTGGGTCTTTATAGGCTTGGGCTACTGCTGGGATTTTCTGCCAGAAGGGGTCTGCTGGAGTGCTGTAGGCTGAAGGTAGGTCTCCTGGAATTGTTTATTGTTGTCAGCTTTATTTTTGATTCAGTTTATCTCAGGTTCCATGGCACCTGGTTGTGCAGGTTTTACAAGAGACCTGTTTGTGCTTTCATCAGGAATTAGAAGAGGAGGGAAACTAATAGAAGGTGAGGGACTGTTTAATAAGTATATACAGGTCGATTCCCACCAGTTTTCCCGATTTTTGATGATAAGAATGTCCCTTTCTTGGAAAAGGGAGGGCACTTTTCTCATAGAGAATTATGTGACCTCCTTTGTGGTAGAAATGCCCCATATCTGCTAGTTCTCGATTGCCATTAACTGAAGTTCATCCATCTACCAAAGCAGCATATTTTGGTCTGGTATGTTCTGAATCGTTTCATCTGTAAAGCTTTTAAATTAGATGAAAAGGAAACAACAAAACCTTTAATCTCTATGGTGAGAGAAACAATTCTGTATGTAGACAGTGGCACAATGTATGTTGATTATTCATAATATCACAGCCGTTGGAACAGGGACACACTACAGTGCCGCTTCAATTAAGGTGTGATAGTCTGAGATTTGTGAGTCTTTTAGTCAAAAAATCAGCGTGATCTGCAAAGAATTTTGAAGATGATTATGAAATTGAACTAGTATTTTTTTGGGGGGTGAGATACATAAAATTATATTGGAAAAGATATACATCTATGTATATTCAAAGGTATGTCTCTTTGAATGGATTATTCCAATATACTTGAATTACATGATGAAGGAATATATTTAGAAAATTCAAGGAACAAACTGAACTAAATTTTTTTCCTAGTCTACATCATCAGTTAGGAGGACTGATTTGAACTGCAAAACAGTTTTATGAGATAAATGTAAAAGATAGTTAGAAAGGACAATAGAAAGTGAAAATAAGTGCAGTAAATCTCCATATAATGTGAAATACTTGCATTCAAACATTTTCGTAATGCTGGCCTTAAAGATGGAAGAATCAAAGACAATATATATACAAATTGTAGGATACAAAGATAAGGTCATTAAATAATAGTATTTGGGGGTCCTAGGGAACTAATATTGAATTTGGAAAATGTGCAACAATTTTTCAATTCTGTCTTATATAGTCTCTGCTAGAATTGCTTTGTGCTCTTAAAATTTTGTTAATATGTTACACCTTCAGATTAGTTGTTCCAAGGGTACAATTTTAGAGATAAAAGAAAATTACTTACAGGCCCAGACAGATCAGTAGGTGTTTCCAGTCAATGTCAACTGTGAAGTTTACCAGGGGTGTCCTCTGCCCTGGGTAGAAGCTCAGACTCCAGACTATTGGAAGGCCTGAAGTGTAAATTAACTCTGTGCAAACCCTCTTCCACTTGAAACTCTTAGCTACCCAGTTTAGAAGAATATTCCAAGTTTAGATTTGTAAAAACTTTTCTCTTAGAAAGCATGTGCTTTAGAAGGTTAAAACCTTGGGCCCTCCCTGGTGGCGCACTGTGTTAAGCAACTTACTATGAAGCAAACCGCAGCCACTGCAGCACGAGTTCAATCCCTGCTGCCAGCCGGGGAGGTGACCCACATGGTGAGGCAGACCTCTCCTGCCTGGCCCGCTGCTCCCCTCAGCATTGTGTTTCAGTTCATCTGCCTGTTCTAACCCCCTGCTCTGTCTGGTGGACTCTCTCACATCCCCGCACCTCTGGCCTGTACCCCAGCTCTTGTATGCATAAATAAATAAATCTTTAAAAAAAAAAAAAAGAAGAAGGTTAAAACCTTAAGGAGAAACAGGTTTGTGAGCAGGAGTAGCCTCATAGGAGCCTTTTGGTTATTACTGAAACAAAGCAGTTAGATGTGAACATGTGAAATAAATGTACTATCTGTGACACGTTGTTAGTGGATATTCTGGGGGTAATACTTTTCTAACTGTTCTTTATACTCAAAACCACTCAAGGTCTCAGTATTTCAGAGTTCCAATGAAATTACATTTTTCCAGGTAATAGGAATTTTGTTTTTTCCTATTGACATGGGTGGGTTTTTTTTGTTTGTTTGTTTGTTTTGATCATTAGTCCCTGATCACAAACCTCAAGTAACAATTATCAATAATCTTGATAATAAAAATATGTTATGGGTTATTTTATTTAACGTAGTCCATACAGCCAAATATGTATTTCTCGATCTGGTGCTTTAATCTTAACTCCTCTTCCAGATACTCTCACACTGAAGATTATTTCATTCAAGTTGCTTCTTTCTTCAGGACCCATTTAAATGTACCTCAGAAGCCTGGAATTTCTTCTACCTCTTAAGTTTCCTTTCATTTTCCTGCCATGCCATCCTCTTCAACTCAATTTTCTATCTCAGACCTCAATTCTCTCTTTTTAATTGCTGCAAACAGGAGTCCTTTTCAGTTCTCACTGGCCACACTGTGGCCAGTTTATAGTTTAATAAACAGTATCTAGAAATAAAGCTATGTGTAATAGAATTTCTGACAAGGATAATTTACCGTGCGATAAATAAATAGGCCATTGTTTGCTATGAAACTCAGATTAAGGTCTCAAGGACTAAAGGGCAGGTGTGTGAGAGGTGAACCACAGATACAACCTGCATTATATACAGACTGAAGGACAACAATGGGCGCTTGTTAATCAGCAGGTCACTGACTACAAATATAGTCCTTAAGCAAATAAAACATGTTTTGAATTCCTCACTTTTAAATACTTTTATTTATTTTTTTAAAGATTTATTTATTTATGCATATAAGCACTGGGGTACAGGCCAGAGATGTGGGGGGAAGGTGAGAGGATTCACCAGAGAGCAGGGAGCAGAACAGGCAGATCAACAGAAGTACACTGCTGAGGGGAGCAGCGGGCACAGCAGGAGAGGTCTGCCACGCCAGCCATGTGGGTCCCCTCCCTGGCCGGCAGCAGGGATCAAACTCGTGCTGCAGTGACTGCGGTTTGCTTCATAGTGTGTTGCTTAACCCACTGCGCCACCAGGGAGGCCCTTAAATACTTTTATAAAGTTCTAAGATGAAATATTTATGGGCTGTCCAGAACTACAGCATTTACTACTTGATTATGAAAGGTTTTCAGAAGAAAATATAGTAACATTTTATTCTATTTTTCTTAAAATAATTAGGACTGAACCCTGACCCAGAGATGGACTATTTCTGTCTTGCCATCTTTTTGGTCAAATGACTTTGGACAACTTAGTTACTATGTTTCTATATGTTCTAACTGAAAAGTTGGAGCTGGAGGAAGAGAAAGATATTGCTTTTAACTGGAAACCTGGTTCATGTACAACCATAATCAAAGGAAGACAATGGTATTTACACATAATTCTGGAATTGTGTAAGAAAAGAAAGCCAGAGATATCTTGGATGTTAGGGAAGGTCCTAGAAAAGAAATCCCTGTATGAAAAGCTGTGCATAAGGATTAAAAGTTGAGCATAATTTTTAGTTTGAGGATGCATGAAACCAGCATACTTTCTCCCTATTTATTCTTCTTTTTTAAACTTCAGACCCTCTAGTGAGATTTTGTCTGATGATGTCTTTTGGCAATAGCTCAGAGGAAATGACCTTTGGACTGAAGGGAATGGAAAGATTAAATCAGAAGGAAACAATTACAGTGGAAGAAGAATAATTTTCCCTATACACTTCTAGATTCTTGGCTGAGACACCCCTTGTAATAAAAGGCAGATTAACCAAAGAAAAACAAATCTAATGAGGGTCTCCAAAAAATGAGACTCAAAGAAGTAGCCACAGGATGTAGTTTTCATACTTTTTTTTTACAAGAAAATGATAAATTTATGAAGAACTGACATAACAAAGACATTGGCCTTAGGGTAGCAAATTAGTTTTTAAAAAGAGCAAGGTTATTACACAGTCTTTCAGCTGCTTCTGGAGATAAGGGTATCTCCATCTCCTGGATCCAGAGAGAATATCTGAGAGATTTATTTCCTGCTTTCAAGGACACAAAGACAGTTAAGTCAGAGTCCTTGCACTGGTTGTTTCTCACATAACTTTAAGTCAAAGTATTCAATATGCTGAAGAGGCATATTTGGGGGTGGCCTGCTCTGAATCTCATCAAAATGTTCAGAATCTGGAAAGTCACCAGACCTCCTGCTAGGCCAGCCAGGGTCAATTTTTATCCTGATGCTGGCTAGCCTGACCTTGTTTCCGTAGCAACTGAGGGCAAGGGGTGGGGGTGGGGGGGAAGCACTGAACTAGCCAAATTCAAAGCTCTAGGAGGTAAAGCTACAATTTTTCAAAAGGAGTCATTGGCTGCATTTGTAAAACTGTGAAGTTAGGTATTTAACATTGTAAAACATGGCTTTGGATTTGCAACCAAATCCATCTTGTTTTAAAATAAAACAAGACAAAACCTAAAAAGTCAAATCAAAACTACTCTCCAAAACAAAATCCTGACTGTAGAGTTTTCACAAGATTTCTTTCCTTGATTGCAATCATTTCATGAAGGGAATATCTTTCTCCAATCTCATCTCTTCAAAGAAACAAACTGAAATAGAATTAGCACTAACCTTCCTCCTGATGGAACCCAAAAGGGCAAGATAGGGCTGTGTAACACAGTGTCAGAAATAGAATGAAACTCTTGTTACTGTTTTCCAGAAGCTAATCTGAGGGTTGTCATGGTAACTCACCAGGGGTTAAGACTATTGTCAGCTTTGGGGACAATTTTGGGTTACATTCTTAAAAAAAGATATCAAATGCTTGCTTTAAAAGAGTAAGAAGAAGAATCTTTTAGACATGGATCAAAACTGATTTTAAGATTTTGGTTTGAACTTTTGAGAGAGTAGGTATCCTGGGAGAAAACAGAAATATGTCAACAGATAAACCTTGCTAAACTAAGGGGTGTGGTGAGAAGACTCACCAGATTATAAGACTAAAGCAAATAATCTGAAAGCCAAAAACTATTAGAGTTACCCAGCAATTTAAATATGTGTACATTCTTGAAGATGCTAGAGAAGTAGTTCTATGCTATTAACAGAGAGGGTCTTGGTAAAAACAACACACCATTTCTATAGACTTGATCCTGCAGTTGTCCTCCATTCTTTTCATTCTGACATCATTGCTTTCATGTATTAATAACTTTACTACTTTCTCTCCTTTAACAGAAATCATAAGTGAAACAAGGTCTAATTATAGCTGTTTAATTTCAGAACAATTATTCTTCAAATAAGCCAGTTAACTATATGGGATTGTGCAACTAAATTTTTATCTAATTTTTTATAATGGTATAGAAGCCTGTCCCTTTGGTTTTTCAGACTCTATTACCATAATTTTGTAGTAAATAGGGCTCTGTACAAAAAGATTTGCCTTCCTGGAAAATTTGGGGGAAGCAGATTAAGAAATAGAATGTGAAATTCACAACATTTGAAACAAAACAGATAGCTCCTCACTCTGTCTCTGGTGAATCCTCGCACCACCTCTACCACCTGTACCTCTGGCCTATACCCAGTTCTTGTATGCATAAACAAATTAAACTTTAAAAAAAAAAAAAAGCATTACACAGATACTGGAGAGGAGAGTACTTCCATTCCTTAAGGGACCCCTGAAGTCCTGGATGCATTGAGATCTTGCTAGCATTTGCTAGAAAAACAATAGAAAGGGGGTAGAAAAGGTTGCTACAGTCCATCTGCATGGCATTCCATGGTGAGAAATGTCCCCTGGAATTGTGCAAAAAGGTGACGGGTTAAGATACTCATCTTGTCTAGAAAAACATTTCCTGTTACAGCAGAATAGTATGCCCTACAGACTCCTCTATGACCCTGTTAGTAATATTTGAAAAACTCAGAAGCCACAGTTCAGTCTTTCCGGGATTCCTGAGGATGAATCCAAACAGTGCAATATGCAAGCCCCAAATTGCTATTTAATTACCTATACTTGGTTTGGGGCATTATGACTTGTCTTTGTATAACAATTACATAATGGAGAATGCCAATGTAATTTTAAGTCAGGTCAGCATTCTATTCCCCCTATGCCAAATGTTCTCCACTGCCTATTTTACTACACAGTGTGCAAGTTTGAATGCATTTTACATTTTACAATGGTTGAAAAGATCAAAAGAAGAAATTTTATGATATTGAAATTTAAATTTCATCCACAAATAAAGTTTTATTGGAACACAGCCACTCTCATTCATGTATGCATTATCTAAGGCTGCTTTCTCATCATCAGGGCCAAGTTGAATAGGTGCCACAGAGTCCAGATGGCCTGTAAATATATTTATTTGCAAATATGTTATTAACCTAATTTAGATATATCTAAATGTACATAAATACTTACCTACATAAAAGGGTTATCTAAATCTAAAGCATCAATCAAATCATATTAATGTTTGACTAATGAAAATGAGAGCTGTTCTAATAACAATTCTGCTATAAAAACTGGAGAGTACAGAGACCAGAATTCTCAGTGATAGGACTGAAAAGAAGATAAAATGCACAAAAAAAAAAAGAGAAATATTGTCACACTTCTAAATTATCTAATCTAGGGCAAAGAGTTCGGTTTCCTTTTTTATATAGGAAACCAAAATGCCTTCATTTCAACCCCTACAGAAACTGGGGAGACACTCCCACTTTATCAGCAATACTCTTTCAGATGAAGTAATGATCAATTTGTGCAAATTCTAAGTTTCAACCTTATTTGTCAAACTGTCCAGGGTTGAATGTGCTGGAAAATGGCAAAGGAAAAGAAGCATTTCGATATGTGTCCTCCAAGACTTCATTCGTCTGTAATTAACTAAAGAAGACATAAGAACATTTTTCTGGTCAATTGATAACCAGTTTATTTTAAACAGAAGAAAGGTGTTCTTTTGAATTAAAAATCTACTTGTGAGTCTAATTAGCCAAGTTTCTTATCTCACTATTAAAGTCTGGAGAGTATAGTAATTTTTCTTCAGCCCTGGGAATTAAAGGAAAAAAAAAAAAAACAGATTTGTGAGTGCACCATTGCCTTATCACAGTGATTCTCAATTTTCTCAATTTTTCTGCTGATGCATACTGGGTGATATTCATGTGGGAGAAACGCTTGTTTGGGTGTGCCCAATGTTGCACATAATCCAGGGAACTACTGATTATAATGCTGTCACTCATTTCACACTCAAGATTTTAGAATGCAAAGGAAAATAAAGAAAGCTATGAATCTATTCTTGTTAATAATTTAAATAAATGTCAGTGCAGTTATACCTATCTTAGGACTTGTGAAATATGTTGTAACACATTTCATAAAAGCTGGCCACAGCATGTCAGTTGAATGAGACCTATGACCTTAGGGGAGAATGCATCTAATTTGGGTTACAAAGCCAGAACATTGCTATCTTGCTCCTTTAGCCTCTGAAGAACATTCTCTGGGCAGAATCTTTATAACAGCAGACTTTGCTTCAGCATTAGCCTCCCAGTCCTCCTATAAAAAGAGATCTTTGGAAGTTGTATATTAACCTCCACCTGTGGCTGCACATCTGGCACATGTCCCTTTCAAGTCCTTCATCCATCAGGGTAGTGGGTTGTTCAGTTCCACTGGACTCAGATCTGGCTAGGTTTCAATCCTCTGTCATCCCCACAAGTTACAACGGTTCTCAGAAACTTCACAGTCTGCAGGGGAGAAGGTCTGTTGCATCAAGATTACATGTTTCTGTGCATGATCTGCAATATTTTAAAGAATGTGTTTGTTTTCACTAGACATGAGCAATGTTCTCCCAAAGCTGTACCTGCTCAGAATCTTTCGCCCTTAGTCTTTGACAGTAAATACTTCAGGAAAGAGCATCCATCAACATTATTCAGTATAAAAAATCAAATCATTTTGTTTTTTTTTTTTAAAGATTTATTTATTTATGCATACAAGCACTGGGGTACAGGCCAGAGGCGTGGGGGGGGTGAGAGGATTCACCACAGAAAGCAGGGAGCAGAACAGGCAGATCAACGGAAGCACACTGCTGAGGGGAGCAGCGGGCACAGCAGAAGAGGTCTGCCGCGCCATGTGGGTCCCCCCCCTGGCCGGCAGCAGGGATCGAACTCGTGCTGCAGTGGCTGCGGTTTGCTTCACAGTGCGCTGCCTAACCCACTGCGCCACCAGGGAGGCCCCAAAATCAAATCATTTTGTACTTAGTGCCACATTTTAATGAGTTTTAGAATTAGAAGGAGCACTTTCCATTCTAGAACCACAGCCCAATTTGTCAGTAACCTTGCAGAGAAAGCCCTAGTTCTGGTAAATGCTGTGACTTACTTGAAACTTTTGTTGGCCATATTTTGGCACTATGCAAAGGTTGAGCTTGTTTGTTTCTCCAGCCCTTACTGAGATCTCTGCAACTATTCAGAGCTTTAGTAGAGCTAAAACTGGTGTCTTCAAACAGTTCACAGTCAAGGAAGTGCTGCTGAATGGTTTGGTGGCCACTGAGTGTGGATGTGGTTAAACATTGGCAAGATCATAGACAACCATAGTCCCATTGACTATAATGTTTGAAGACCAATCTTTAACATCTGATTATATTTGGTTTATTATTTGAGTGTTCTTAGAACTGTTTGTGATCAGGCTGATATTTAAATAAAATAATGTGTTAAAAAAAAGAGACTTAGAAGAAAATGTTCTGGTACTGTGAATCTAAGCTAAATGCATATTTACATGTAAGGAGAAAACACTGCCTAAATCAACACACTGGCTTTTAGATTTCTTCTGTCTTTTACAACAGCTTGTGGCTTCATCAGACATGAGAAGCAGAACAGATCCTGTGACTCATTTAAGCAGCAGTATTATGAAGCAAGACAAGTCAGGATAATTGTTGTGAATCTGCAGGGAATATTTATTCCCCAGAGAGATGCAGGTCTAATTGCCAAAAAAAGAGGAACACAAACTTAGTCCTGAATTCAGTGGAGGAAAAAACAGGACTGTTGAATATGGAAGTGATGGCTTCAATGTATTCTGCAAAAGTAAGATGTCTACTCTGAATATGAGGTTTGTTGAAAAATCCTAGATATAATTATTATCATATATAGATAATAAATTCTGTGTTATACATTCATATAATACAGAACTTAGTGTCTGGTTATGGCCCACACTACTTGGTGGCTTCAAACTCGACATCAAGCTCTGCCCAAAGAGTCCTGTTTCTCTTTCTGCCTCTTGACCAAGTGATACAGCTTTTCCCTTCTACATTTTCTTCCTTTAGCCTTAAAAATATCTTTTCTCTTCGCTTATGTTTTTGTCCTACTGTTTGAAATGCTTTATAGCAAAATCATTTTTCCTGTTTTTTTCTACTTCTCTCATTTTATCTTCTTCAGTCACTATGTTATTTCAGTTTTAAAAATGAAAATACTGATGCCTTCAAACAGCATCTTCTAAAAATGTGATAGGATTTGATGGGTTTTCTTAGCATATCAAAAATTGATTCAACAACATTGAAAAGATCTATCTTTGATTAGACTAGATTTTTCATGCCGTTCATTTGTTTTTCCAGCTTTGTTGAGATATCACCTACCTTTAATAACATTCAATAGTTTAAGTTCAGACAGATGTATAAAGCCTGTAATTACTACCAAAATCAACACCCGCAGCATTTAATTTCCTCCAAGAATACCCTTCTAGCTTCTCTACATTAATCTGCTTTCCCAAACCCTGGTTCCTTAAGGACTACCCCTCTTTCTGTCACTACAGCCTGCCTCTTTAGAACTTCGCATAAGTAGAATCACACATGTTGTGTACACTGTCTCTGGCTTCTTTCTCTCTGCATAGTATCAATAGTTTTGAAGTTTGTCTATGTCCAGTATCTTGCTCTTTTTCATTGTTACATAGTTTGTTCCTTTTTAAAAAAGATTTATGTATTTATGCATACAAGAGCTGGGGTGTACTCCAAAGGTGGGTAGGGTATGGGTGTGTGTGAGAGAGAGGGGATTCACCAGAGACAGAGTGGAGAGAACAGGCAGAACTACTGAAATATACTGTTGAGGAGAGCAGCAGGAGAGGTCTGCAATAGCATGTGGTTCAGCTCCCGGGCTGGGGATGGAATTTGTGCTGAGTGGCTGAGGATAGCTTCATAGTGCTGTGCTTGAACCCCTTGCACCACCAGGGAGGCCCATGATTTAGTTTCTTACCTAGCAACAGTTTTCCAAAGTGGCTATGCTGTTTTGTGTTCCCACTAGCAATGTATGGGTTTTAGTTGTTTTCCATAAACACCAAAAAGTCAAACTTTTTAGTTTTAATCATCATAATAATAAGTTACAATTTTCAATATGTATTTCCTTCATGAATAGTGAAGTTTACTTCAGTTCAAAGGATTTTTGTCTACATTATCTTTTTCTGCTGGTCATTTTTACATTCACTAACTTCTACTCTTCCTTACATTTATCTGGGATGTAATTTGGTCTTCTTGGTACTTGATTTGTTTGCTTAATGGGAAAGCTTAGATTATCCATTTAGCTCTCTTCTAATGTAACGTTTAGTATTATAGACGTTTCATCAAATACTTTAGCTACATCACATAAACTTTGTTGTGTTTTAATTTTTACTTGAGTATATTTTCTTCTTTTTACCATGTGTTATTTAGAAGTATGCTGCTGAATTCAAATGTATAAGATTTTTATATATCTAGAAACCTTCTGATTTCTTGTTTCCTTCCATTGTAGTCAGAGGTATATACTTTTAAATTTCCAATTCTTTTACATTTATTGAGATATATTTTAAGACCCAAATCTGATAAATTTTCTCGAATGTTCTAAGCGTACTGTAAAAAAATGTATATTCTATGTGTCTAGATGGAGTGCTCCATATATGGTAATTAAGTCAAGTTGGCTAATAATACTAAAAGTTTTGTTTAACAACTGCATTCCAAGTACCTAGACCTGTCAGTTCTCTGTAAATATTTGTTAATGAATGAATATAAAAAATGAATGAATGCATGCATTCATAATATGTGTGACGATGATGATTATTATTTTTATCCTCTACCCAGATTTCTAAATATTGAGTTGACAGAAGAACAATCTCAAGTCTAACCAATGCATCTACCTCACTGGAATTCAAGCAATTAATTGCCCATAAGCATTAAGTTGGAAAGCCATTCAGATTGCATGACCTCGCTGTTACATAATTTCTAAATCTGCTACTGCAGGATTTACAAAATGTTCCTGCCTAATGAAACTTCAAGGAATTGCTGATGACTTCTTTCTAGCTTCCTTTTAATAATGTCCTGAAAGAAAACTTCTAGAGAAAAGATCTTAAATATATACAAGGAGTATCATCGCAAATTTGATTTCATGGTGGACAGCTGAAAATGGAGAGGAGCAGGAGTCAGAATGGAGAATGTGGCACTGAAATGTCTAAGTATATACTTTAGTGATACGTTCTTTTTAATCTAGGTGGCAACTTTATTTATTTATTTATTTTTGCATAGAAGAACTGGGGTGTAGATCAGAGGTTCAGGGCTTGAGAGGACTCAGTCTCACCAGAGACTGAGTAGAGAGCAGAACAGGCAGATTGACTGAAATACATTGCTGACGGGAGTAGCAGGTGAGACAGATGAGGCCTGCTACGCCATATACGGGTTTACTCCCTGTCAGGGATTGAACTCAGGCCTTTGTGGTTGTAGTGCTGAAGTTTAAGCCGTAGGCCACTAGGGAGGTCCATGAGAACAAATTTTATTGTACTCTCTCTCAACAAAGTTTTTTTTAGAACTCTTTTAAAAGAGATATTAGTCACGTCTGTGGCTCAGAATTAAAATTGCAGCATTTGCAATCAATAGTATCAGGTTTTTTTAGAGTAACCTCACCATTTCCCCCAAAACTTATATCTCATATTTATTTCTTTCAAAAATTTAGATAAATCAACATTAATTTTATTTGAAGATTTTTACAATGCCTTTTAAAATTACTGTAGATATAGTGGCATACCAGAAAACCAGGATTTCTGGTTTGGGATGGTAATTGCTTTGTAATTGTGAAACCTATTAACTAGAGTTATAACTTATGAAGTCTCACAGTGGTAGCAGAGTTTTAGTTTTCTTAATGTATCTAAATTAATGCAATTGGTGTATGATTAATGTCCAGCTCTACTTTTCTGTGATTTCCTTTCTCAGAGACTTGTATATTTTTCTTTTTAAATTCCCTTCAAGGAAACCATGATAGAAATCAAGTCAGGCCAGTTTTGTTAGTTCTTGCATTAAGCATAAATGCTATCTTTAAAATCATAGAGTCCTGCTTGCTAGTCTGAAGTATTGTTAATTAGGCCAAAACATGTCTTAGCCTGAGAATTTATCCACATAATTTAAAGTTTTAATGTGTAAGAAAGCTAGCCAAGGGAATATTACGTGTGGGCTTTATATTTTTCTTTGGTTAAACCTATTGAAACTAGCTTAACACAGTTCTCTATAAAAACACTTTCTCCTACCGCCCCACAATATTTTAATTACACACTGCTCTGAGAATTTGAACATTAACTTAACATTCTCTTCTCTTTAGCTCATGGGCTTCTATATTTTCTCCTGTTTCATCTTTTATTTTGTTTCTTTTATGGTGAGAAACATTATATTTAGAATTGGTCAGCTGGACTCAGTTTAGATGATCACAGTTTTGCTGGTATCATTCAAAACCCTCCCAGTCAGGAGCTAGTTGAATGTTTACTTCTTCAATAAGGTCAGGGTTTGACGTTGGCCACTTTCATGTTTACATCACAGCCTGTTTGAACTGGCACTTTTTGGCCTTGACAACCACCATAAACATACGTGAATTGTTGTTTTCTATTTCCTGGATGACTGACTCAGTGGTCAGGGGGAATTTGATGATAGCACAGTGATGAGGCTTGTTTCTCTTGGGTTGCCCTTAAGTTAGGTGCTGCAGTGTCTCAGGCCCCTGGAAGGTAGACAATATGTGTATCTTCTTTTTTTGTGTGAGACTGAGGAGGACTTTTGTCACTGTTTTCTTGGTCTTCGAAGCTTTTGCTTTGACTTTGACTGTGGAAGGAGTGGAGACTTCCTTCTTTACTTTCAGTATTGTCCTCATGAATAGTGTCTGTTTCTTTTAATACTCCTGTGGGTGACTACAACTCAAAAAGGATTCTTTGTGGTTAGTTTTTGGATGATCAGGAGGAATGATTCTGTTCTCATATGAAGGAGACTCATTCCAAACCCTAAAGTCTGAGCCTGAGAAAGAGGCCACTAGTCACATATTTTGGGGTGAGGGGACAACAGCACCACCCAACAGAGACCTGTGGTGGGAGCAGTTGCTGGAGCAGAAGAGCATGTGTGAGGACTTAGGCAATGGGACCAAGCTATCCTGACTCTGCCTTCCATTGTTCTGCTCAGCAAGAAAGTCAAGCTAAACACTGCTGCCTCTGATGCCAAGATAAGAGGAGGAAATACACATTTCCCCTGAAAATCTGGTGATAAATCATGGTACAGATCTACAAAAATATGGGCCTTCCAAGTCACTAGGTCATTTAGCTTCTTTGGAAGATCTACATTAATACCTATTTTCACTAACCAAAGAAACCCAGGATAATTTTTGTTTTTAAACAAAAGGGGAGAAGCAAAAATTGTTTTTAATTTTTGTTTTACTGTAGCTACAACATAGGCAGGGCAAGCCAGGGGCCGTGAGAGTGGCACCTCCAAGCTCCTTCCCTGGGAACTACTTTATTCAAGTGTTATATATGTCATCTCATTCCTGCTTTTATTCTTGTTAGTGTTATTTTAGCTTTATGTGTTATTTGGTATGATTTAGTAAGTTATTTTTAGGGTCTGAGAGCATTAAACAATTTTCCATATAAATTAATGGTAATTACCTCTTTATGTCATTTTGGCTTAAGAAAGGTTTCATAGGAATGCTCTGCTTTCAGATAGCAGGAGAGACCTATACTCAGATATTAAATTGGGCTATTTTAGAAGGGTACCTTGAGTTACTAGTGCCAGCCTGCCTTTAAAAAACCTTTCATTGGCTTTTGAGTGTGCTTTCATTTGGGGGCTGCAAAGGGCCACTAGCCAGTTCTGGTTATGAGAATTGGAAAACGAGGTCCTTCTTAGAAGCTCGTGAGTATTGTCCATGCCAAAATACTCTATTTGCCTAGTGTCCTTATGCAGTAATAATAGTCTGCAAGTATGTATATACTGCCTTGTGGCTACCTCTATGACTACTCTTGTCAGGAAATAGTCTGTCCTGAATGATTCGTGAGATCACTTCTGTAAATAACCAGCAACTCCAGTGGAATTACAAGACAGCAAGTTAGCAATGATCACTAGTGCTGTAGAGAAATATTGTTTGTGAAATGAACCGTGTTTCTTTTATAACCTTGACGTCTTAACTTAAACTTCCCTTCCAGAATGGTCTTCCTTGGTCAACCCACCTAACATGGAGTTGCAATTTTTCTTCTTACAAGTGACAATTATTTTGTTTGGCTTGTTATACTTATCTTTTCAAATATCCCCATGAAGTTATTCACCAATATACCCAACACATAGCTATGATTTGACACAAAGCTGGCACTTCTTAAATGTTTATTGAATGAAGGAATGTCTTTAGCCATCTCTGATGGTGGAAAGAGTGGGAGGTACTAAGGCAATCTAAAATAACAAGAGGACAAAAGGAAAACAGCAATCCTTGATCAGAGAGACATAATGTATTTTCTCTCCCATACTACATGGGTTTTTCTAACTTGTCACATTTTTACAGACAGAAGACACTAAAACAGCGTTTGTTTTTAGCTGATATCCACTGAGAATGCCAGGCATCATGCTAAGTGCTTTATTTACACGTGTTATATCAACCAACTTACCCAAAGTACCCTATGAAGTAGTTATAATTTTTATTCCATTTTACAAGTAATAAAACTTAGATTTGGGTAAGGGGGTGGTAGTGGTTACATAACTAATATAATAAATGACAATACCAGAGCTCAAACGCAAGTCTATCCAACTTCAAACATCGCACAGTTAAACAATAATAAACATGCCTTCATCTTGAATACAATGAGATGGAACAAGGGAATGAAACCCAAGTACTTATTAAGAGCTTGCTTGAATCGAGGGGCCCAGTGTATATTTGTGGAGGATTTCTGATTCTGCCTGTTTACTAATCTAATCAGTTGCAGCATCCATGTCCATTATCTTATTTTGTTCCCTCCTTGGTTATTCTCCACACTATGGCAAAAGAACTATCAAACACATCTTCCTGGGTGAGACAGATGCAAATGTTTCTCAACAAGGCATGTATAACTCAACCAGAAATAATGATCAGTCTCATGTTGGATGTTTTATCCCAAAATTTTAAAGATCCCTTAAGATGACAATTTTTTTTTAAAGATTTATTTCTTTATTCACACAAGAACTGGGGTACAGGCCAGAAGTGTGTGTGGGGGGTGAGAGGATCCACCAGAGACAGAGTGGGGAATGGAACAGGCAGATCAACTGAAACACACTGCTGAGGGGAGCAGCGGGTGAGGCAGGAGAGGTCCGCTGCGCCATGTGAGTCACCTCCCTGGCCGGTGGCAGGGATCGAACTTGTGCTGCAGTGGCTGCGGTTTGCTTCACAGTGTTTCTCAACCCACTGCGCCACCAGGCAGGGCCCAATAATATAACCTCTTTTTAAAATTTTATTTCAGTTTTGAAACAAACTGCTGTGGTGGTGAATCAGTGCCCCAGCAATTAAGGGCCATCATTTACTCCCAGCAGGAAACGTAGGCAATTGCCTCTTGAAGCTAACATCAGAAACCTTTATTAGAGTTTCTCACCCCAAATTGTCAAGAAAAGTGTTCATAACCTATTGCAGGCTAAGTTATGCCATGTATTTAGTTTCTAGGTAGAGCATAATTGTAGTTACTTAAGATCTATAGAGCATTTTAATATATACAAATTATAAATTTTGAAATTCATTTTTTAAATCTATGTGTTGAAGATCTAGGTGACAAGGAAGAAATAAGCGAATAGGTTGACTTCAAGAGGTAAAAAATTTAGTTATCGGGCCCTCCCTGGTGGCGCAATAGGTTAAGCAACACACTATGAAGCAAACTGCAGCCACTGCAGCACGAGTTCGATCCCTGCCCCCTCCGTCGGAGGGGACCCACATGGCACAGCAGACCTCTCTTGCCTCGTCTGCTGCTCCCCTCAGCAGTGTGTTTCAGTTGATCTGCCTGTTCTGTCTCCCCCCACCCCCACCACCCCACACCTCTGGCCAGTACCCTAGTGCTTGTATGCATAAATAAATCTTAAAAAAAAAATTAGTTGTCATAGAAGAAGATCACTATATAATGGGATATTTTCTAATATCCTTTTATAAGTAAATTTGTGATCAACCTCTTACCAACAGGACCTGTGTTTTCCTTTCTTTCCTCAATACTGATAATTTGGAAGTCTATCCTGCATATATACAGAGGAGCATTATACAGTTTTTAGTTCCCCAATGTCTCCTCTTATTTTGAAGATGAAAAATTTCTACATTTTTCCTATATGTTAGAAAAGGGGATCCTGAACCAAGTCTACGGGATTTACTTCATTTCAGCAAACATTTACTTCATGAAGGCTTGGGACCAGAGCAGTGCTATAGGCAGAAAGTATAAAGAGTAGCAGAATGTAATGGGGAGATGAGACAATACAGAAAGACCGTATTATTTAGAGGAGGGAGGAAATTGCAACCTGTGGAGGAGAAGGGGAAAGTATTTGAGGAACTGGTGATAGGAGGCGGTTTATGATATTCAGTGAGGCATTCCTCCAGGCCATAACCTTGAAGGCAACTCAGATATTAAGATCCAGCTTCTCTGGCTTCTGTTCGGGGCATTATTTCTCTCCTACTCACGCCTCTTCCATCCCCAGTTCCTTCGCTAAACGAGATGAGTGGGAGGGAAAATATTTTTCTTTCTATTTCTCTTTAAATACAAAATTGTATTGTCTGACCTAGTACCTATAGGTAACAAGCTTTTCATAGAATAGGGAGGAACATACTGCACATTATGAGAAAGTGATATAAAACTTTTAAGATTTCTAGAGATCACTCAGAGGAATAAAAAATGTTGAAAGAGAAGCATAAAAGAGACGAAAAGCCAGGATGGGTGCATGTGTGGCCAATTTACTATGGTCATGGTGTTATAAAAGGATCAGGCCAAAAGACTTCATTTTATTTATTTAATCAAGTAATCATGCTCTCTCTGAAACTTTTGGATACAAGTACAGAAATAAAGGTATTCATGAAGTCAGACTTGCAATTGCCAGGAAGTCATAAAGAATGCCAATTTAATCTGTTACCTGTGTAAGTCCTTGGGGGAAGATGAGCTCATGAATGCATATATATAGATCATTACAAGGTTGAATTAAAATACATTAAATATGGAAGTTGGATATAAGCCCCTGAGGGTTATACAACATAAGAATAGTTGAAGCTTTAAAAGGGGGTAACCTAAGATCCTCCCTAGCTGGGGAAAACAGTTACTATTCACTCTTCAAGGAACATACCTTCCTTAAAGCTTAGGGTTTGAGAGCCCTACCATTCCAACTGATCTAAATGAATGTAAATTTAGGAGGAGGGATTTGCTTTTTCCTTCCACTTGTGGTCTCCAAGGCCTCTGAACCTGACAGCATCTGTAACTTACCTGAGTTGGACTGAACTGAATTAGAGGCAACGATCTTAAATCATCAGTTGAAATCTTCTTTAAAGGGTAAGTTTCGCTATTCACCATTTTTAAAAAATGGTATAATTACTTAGCAAAGTTTTTGCTCTTGGATAACCAAACATTTATTTTGCTGTCTTTAGTACTATAGGGATCAGCATAGTGAGGGACAGATTTGCTCTCCCCCACACATGTACCAGGAAGTGTCACAGGGAGGGAGTGGGGAGGATGCCATTCAATACACCCTTGATGTATTAATGAACAAGCATCACCAAGGAGACTTAATAAGGACCAAAAGTAAAAATCTTAGATACTTTAATAAAATGATTATCATTTATAAAGAAGATATTTTATATGTGTGTGTATATGTGTGTGTATATATATAAAAGATATACATAAAAAACTAAAACCAAGATAATACTGAGACTATGGAAAGCATTAAAAAAAAATGGAAAAGCAGGAATAAGAAGATTTATGTGTAAAGACAGATTGGCTTAACAACCGTAATATGGGCAAGGAGATTGTATGCAGGAGTCAGTAAGTAATTCTAACTTTTTCTTCTCAGAAACAACCCAAATAGATTTCTGTTCTCCCTTCCCATGAGCCAATGTTGACATTCTTTTTGACAGACAGTGACTACTTTAAAAGATGCAGAGAATGAAAATCAGTAAAAAGTAAAAAAAAAAGTTAAAAAAGTAAAAAGAGTAAACATTTTGGAATAATGGAATAGACATGTCAGTATGTATTATATATTATATATCAGTATACATTATATATTACTACAGTTTCAGTTTCAGTCAATTAATTGTCATAAAATGAACAAAATAAGGGAGACAAAAGTCTAGAAAGTGAAACTTTTTTCTTATGGTATCAAAAGTAGAGCTAATCAGACAAGTTTCCGTTAATGGAGATTACTTACTGATTACTTACTTACTAACAGATTACTTAACTGATTACCTACCAGTGGGTTTAGGATAACAAGCAAAGTCATCCTAATTAACTGGGAAGCAGAAATACAGCAATCACAAACCTAAAAACCTGGATAATTCTACTTGAAAGCCAAATGAATCTCAGCTATTTAATGATCTTTGGTCTATGATATAACTTTAAATTCTGAATTACTCAACATCTGGCAAACTAAGACTAAATAACAAAGAACACCACCTTGGAATTCTGCATGTCTTTAGCTGCAAGGAATTACGAACAATACAACAACTAAAGACACTGTACCATTCTTTCAGTAACAAATTCTGTCGTAATTGAAAAGTAAATAAGCTAAGTCCAGCCTATAATTTTCAGAAAAAGTAAAGCATTCATTCTAAATCTCTTTCAATGCTTCCAAATAGAGGAATTAAAATGAAAATGAAGAGAAAATCCTGTAAAGAAAAAATATTCAATCAGCTTTTTGATCCTGTATAGAGATGCTTATCTGAGAGTAATTTTATTAATAGTTGGGTTTTTTTTTTTTTTTGTCTGTGCATTCAAGTTCCACTTTGTGTAAAAGCAGAATACCTTGTATTTGTGTGTTCTGTTCTTTGAAGTGATTCCATGTTTAGGGTTGGCTGTGCCATGGGAGGCTTATGCTTGTTTGTTATTCCTTGTGTAACAGAAATACTAGCCAATTTGCTTTTAAGCTTTAAGGACCAACAAATGTAATTCATTTAAAATTAAAACACCCATGTGTTTTATTATATTTGTTGTAATCATTTGGCATTTTAACCATCCTTTTTACTTCACTTTTTTACATGAACCGGTAAATTTTCTATTTTTCTGCAGCTAGTTGAAGCTATTGAAAAAATGATGTAGATGTTTACATGTGTTTTGAGAAATTGTGTAGGTGTGACTGTGTCATTTTTTAAAGCATCAATATTTATCCCATGTGCTTCTCCTTGGAATTACGTACCTAACAGATAAATTCTGTGCCAACCAAAAAAAAGGTAATGAGCATTTGCCCTCAAAGAGATTACCATCTATCTTAGCTGATTTAATTTACCATATATGTTCTTTTCAGAGGATGAAAGAGTAGTTTTATTTGGTAGTGAGTAAGCACTGTGCATGGGCAGTAATGAACAAAATGATTTTGGAGTCAGTTGAACCTGGGTTTGAACTCTTGTCTGTGCACACTTACAATGTTTGTTCCATGAAGCCTGAAATTTCCACTTATAAATGGTCATACTAATTTTCAGCTTACAGAGGTGTCATGAAGGTTGTATGATAATGTATAAAAAATACTTGTCCCATATATAGGTCCTAAATTTTTAGTCTCTCCATGCCCACCCCCACCCTACTTACATTATTAGTATGAAAAAAATCAGGTTTAGCATGTCCATAATTGTCTCCATTAATTTTGGTCCAGGATTTCTAAATAATTTCATAAATTCAGCCAGGTTGTAATTGGCAGTACTTTGAGTGGTGAATGAGGCAGCAATCTAGTTGTTCAAAATTCAGAGGCAACAGTAGGAACGCCAAAGCATGAAGCTCCAGAGCCAAACCACAATGCTGCCACATGCTCATCCCCAGTCCTCTGCCGCTAGAAATGATCTGTGAGGCTGAGGAGGTTCCAGAGGAGGAGAAAAGGAGGCATCATTGTTTCTAAAAGGCCTGGAGAAGAGAAAAGTGACTAAGATAAAGATTTGTTTTGCCAGAGTTCTGTGAAAGAGCAGGTAAATTACATCAAGAGAGGCTGACTAGAAACGAATGTTGGGGTTTCTCGCACTCCTGCTCACGTCCCAGATTCACTGTGTCCCAGATTTCCGAGAGCACGCAAACAAAAGTCCAACCACAGCATTCCACTCATTCCTGGAAGGCACTTCTACCCATCCCCTCATTCCCTCATTCTCTTGAACGCCTGTGAACAATATAAAAAGTAATCTAGAAGTCAAACTTTAGTTCTTTACCTGAAACCCAAGATCGCTCATTTCTTCATCTTTCTGGTCACTCCTTGCAACAATCCCCCCTCCAAAGAGTATTTCTTCTTCCTGCAGTAACTGAGGTCTCGCCAACCAAAGCATTCTAAGGCATAATTCTAATACACATAAAAACACCCACTTCGTTTATAATGTTACCTGTTTTCTTCAGTGCTTATACACAGGGTTCTGAATTTCGGCCTTTAGTTACTAAATAGCAGGCTTGAATGACATTTACAACAACCGAATTTCTAAGTCTGAAGACAAACCAGTTATCCATGCAAATCCTTGATTTCCCGTGGAGGCTGTGTAAGATATCCTGATCTTCTTCTGTTTGGTAATTAAGCTCTTCCAGGTGTGCTGCTGGCATTATTGGCTTTCTCAGCCAGCATCAGTTGGATATCACTGCAGTGTCAAATATTGAGAAAGAAACAGCAGCACTTCAGAAAGCGTGTTGGTGCAGAGGTAACATTAAGTATCCCCCAAAACCTTTTAGTGCTGTGGGGCATTTTTATTATTCTCTGATTCCCCTCTTCACTTTCCACACCTCAGAAGAGGGAAAACAGGTTGGTGATTCTTCCATCATCTGGGTGAAGGGTAATTTTTCTGTATTAAAAATTTTTTTCCACTTTTGTTGTTGTACCTATTGACTTTTGGTGGAGAATTTTCTTTTCTCCACTGTGACTATTTTAATTCCTCTTCAAAAATTTAATATATGAAATAACATAATACAGTGCACAAATCTTAAGTGAATAGCTCAGTGAATTCTTATTTAATATACCTCTATACTTCAACCAGATCAGATCTGGGATAGCTTCAACACTTGGAAGACTCCCTGCTGTCCATTCTCAATCAATAACCCCTCACTGATAAATATTCTTTCTTCAGATGTCTAAGTTTTGCCTGGCTTTAAACTTCATATGAATGGGACTGCAAACTGTACTATTTTGTATCTGATATATTTTAATCAGAATTAAGTCAGTGAGGGCCTCCCTAGTGGCGCAGTGGGTTAAGCAACGCACTGTGAAGCAAAACGCAGCCACTGCAGCACAAGTTCGATCCCTGCTGCTGCCCAGGGAGGGGACCCACATGGTGCAGCAGACCTCTCCTGCTGTGCCTGCTGCTCCCCTCAGCAGTGTACTTCTGTTGATCTGCCTGTTCTGCTCCCCACTCTGTCTGTGGTGAACCCTCTCACCCCCCCACACCTCTGGCCTGTACCCCAGTGCTTGTATGCGTAAATAAATAAATCTTAGAAAAAAAAAAAAGAATTAAGTCAGTGAGATTCATATTGTTCCATTCATCAATATATGTAATATAGTATTCCTTGTGTGAATGACTCACAATTTATCTTTGCCTGTTGATAAACATTTGTGTTCCATATTTAGCTAAATTAAGTAAAAGTGCCTTGAACTTCTCCACTATGGATTCTTAATTTTCTCCAGATAGCAACTGTGAGGAAATGGTGACAATTAGAATTGTGGCAAGCGTTTACCGGCAGTCAACCAATCTTACTCTATTTTTTTATATAAATTTATTTTTTAAAATATTTATTTATTTGTGCATATAAGAACTGGGGTACAGGCCAGAGGCATGGGAGTGAGAGGATTCACTAGAGACAGAGTGAGGAACAGAACAGGCAGATTGACTGAAGTGCACTGCTGAGGAGAGCAGCGAGCATGGCAGGAGAGTTCTGCCATGCCATGTGGGTCTCCTCCCTGGCTGGCAGTAGCAGGGATCGAACTCATGCTGCAGTGGCTGCGGTTTGCTTCATAGTGCGTTGCTTAACCCACTGAGCCATCAGGGAGGCCCTCTTACTCTACTTTAATTCTTCAAATTGTTACAGGGGCACCCTAGAACAGCTAAACCTGCCCTCTTTGAATGGGTTTTGCTATTTGTTGCATTAAGATGAACATATAAGGTTTTTAATAGAAAGGAACTTTAATACCATCAGGGTACAATATAGACAGGATAAAGAATATAGTTATGAAGTTAAGTATTTAAAGTTTTTTTTTAAAAGATTTATTTATTTATGCATACAAGCACTGGGGTACAGGCCAGAGGTGTGGGGGAGTGAGAGGATTCACCACAGAGAGCAGAACAGGCAGATCAACGGAAGTACACTGCTGAGGGGAGCAGCAGGCACAGCAGGAGAGGTCTGCCATGTGGGTCCCCTCCCTGGGCAGCAGCAGGGATCGAACTTGTGCTGCAGTGGCTGCGGTTTGCTTCATAGTGCATTGCTTATCCCACTGCGCCATCAGGGAGGCCCTAAAGTTACTTATTTTTTTGAGGGTAAAAGTTTAGTTAAATAGGATTGGCTTAAAGTAAGGCTTAAAAGCCTGCTGTAGGTTTAAAGGACCTTTTAGTAGAGATTTATACAAAAGGGTTAGAAAGAGTTAAATAAATTTGTGAGGAAAAGAGTAAAATTAAAACTAAGATGAAAGTTGTTATTGTTAACTTCCCCAGGGGTCTTTTACTTACATTTGTTTTAATTAAAGATTAAAAAGTAAGGGTAGTTTTTTACATTTTTTTGTTGCTGTCTTTTTATTTTGCTTCCTTCTTCCTCCCTTCCTCTTGTCCTCCTCTCTGCAAAATCTTTCTTCCCTGCTCAGCTCCACCCACTTTGGGTGGAATCGGGATTCTGGAACTTCCCCCTTTCCTGGGGACCACCCTGCTACAAGATCACTCTGGAACTAAAAGTCTCTGTTTTCCAAATTAAAAAGAGAAGAGAGACTTGAGAGGGTAGGAAGAAGGAAAAAAAGGGAATAAAGTATGAAAGGAAGGGAGGAAACAAAAGAAATATATAGGAATGTAAATATAAAATTTTAAACCAGTAATTTCTATTCTGTAAAGGTATCTGATCCTTTTAATTTGCAATGGCTAAATAAGTAAAGCTACAAGACTGCACACTTCTTTACCTCAGTTTTGGAAATACTCCATGCCCTCTGGAAATTATTTAAGAGCTTTGTCATTTCCCTTTGAGACATGATAGAATCAGCATCAAGTGCAAATTCCAGTACCAAGTTCCCTAGAAATATGGTTGACTTTGAGTATTTTCCCTAATTTTTTTTCTTTTTAAATTCACAAGGAGCTCAAACTCTTGACCAAACCAAGGGAGGCTAAGGAAATAAGTGAGAGAGGCATCTTTGCCGTTTTTTGCTGTGACCCCCATCTCTGTTGCTGGCTCTTATGTTTTGATTCCTTATTCTACTTCCCCTAGATTTTTCTGCTTTCATTTTACTTAATGCACTTCCTTAAACATGGAAACATTCACGTTTGTTTCTTTAAGGTCTAGAATCAGCTACGTTAATAATTATCTACACATAATATTTTTACCCTTTTCAGTTTCTATAGTAGATCATCTAGGAAACTAAGTATTTGCTCAGTAGTTGGTGTTTTTGTTTTTTTTTTTTAAACAAAGATCTTCATTTCATTCTATCATTAAGATTAAGAATAATTTCTTGGGCCTCCCTTGTGGTGCAATGGGTTAAGCAATACACTATGAAGCAAACTGCAGCACAAGTTCGATCCATGCGGCTGGCTGGGGAGGGGACCCACATGGCGCAGCAGACCTCTCCTGCCTTGCCCACTGCTCCCCTCAGCAGTGTACTCCAGTCAGTCTGCCTGTTCTGTTCCCCACTCTGTCTCTGGTGGATCCTCTCACTCCCATATCTCTAGTTTGTACCCCAGTTCTTGTATGCATAAATAAATAAATGTTTAAAAAATAATAATTTCTGGGGAATGTAGGCTTACATTTGATAGTAGCTTTGGTTAGTTATGGGGGAATATGTTCTTTGTAACATCACTGATTTTTTTAAATTAGATTATAGCTATTTTCTTTTTTTTTTAAGGATTTATTTATTTATTTATTCATGCATAAAGAACTGGGGTACAGGCCAGAGGTATGGGTGGGGTGAGAGGATTCACCAGAGACAGAGTGTGGAACAGAACAGGAGGACTGACTGAAATACACTGTTGAGGGGAGAAGCGGGCAAGGCAGGAGAGGTCTGCTGCGCCATATGGGTCACCTCCCTGGTTGGGGATTGAATTCATGTTGCAGTGGCTGGGGATACTTCATTGCTTCATAGTGTGGTGCTTAACCTCTTGTGCCACCAGGATGGCCCCGAATTCAATTCCTGGCAAAGAAATTTTGAGAGGCTTCACAAACCAAATGATATCAAACCATAGAATTTCTTAGAGTAGCCTGTTGGTACTATAAATTCCAAATGATATGAAAATAGTGACAAATGGATGAGCAAGTTCTAGACTTAGCCTGTTTAACAAAAAGGAGTAAACCTAAGAAAAAAATAGATTAAAATATGCTTCGTATATACCCTAGCATGTAGGGACAGATGAGTGAAGCTGCTCTGATGAGTGCTTCATTTCATATTCATGTGCTCGAAACAGTTGTTTTTTAAAAGACAGTGAGAATTATATAGGACACAGTTGCAGGAGAAAAGATAAATAATTGTGCCAACGGATGGTGCCCCCAAAATACATTAGGTAAGTATATTAAGAAACTTGAACTTTGAAATGTTTCTTTGAAGGATATTTTAAATCTCTTGCCTGAGTTCTCATGAAAAACACATTAGTGGCTCCATCTGGAAAAGTTATCTGTCCTGACTGACCTTCCAAGGCCAACTTTCAGGTTTCTTTTAAAACATGCTACTTATTGAGCTCTCAGGAAATAGCCCTTTGTTCTCTCTGTACTTGTGAACTCAAAAACAAAAATGCAAATTGTGATTCTAGTTTTTAAAAAACACACTCTAGTTCAAGCTGACTTTGAATTTCTGTGATGGTATTTAACTTGTTTAAGGTTCACTTTCAACATTTACAAGTGGCTCAGTGTTAGTGAGAAGGAGAAACCTGTTGATACAGCTCCTTTAAGTGCCTGGATTTCCAAACCACTCTGTAGATAGCACACATTCCTGCGGTGAGGCTGAGGGTGAGCCGACAGTCTTCTCCATTCATTCAAAGAAAGAGAAAGGGACTGAACTTACTGCCTCCCAACAGGTGAAGTTAAACATGTCCTGTAAGTGGATTGATTTGTTCTATAAATTGAAGTTTTGTTCTGAGGGACCAGAAGCAATATTTTCTCACCTGGCACCCTTCTGGCCCCACCCCACCTCCACAAACTCCCTAACTCCCTGTTGGAAAATATTTCTTGCTCAGAAATGCCTTTCTTCCTCCTTGATGGTAGTTATTTTTCTTTCTTTTTTGTTCTAAAGGAGATCTTTCCCTTTTTTCAAGTCTGGGTGCTTTGACTGATACATTACATTATTGCTCATTGTTATTATGCTTATGCACATTTTCCAAACAAATGTGAATTTTGTATCAAAACAAAATAAATGCAAGCTTTTATACATTATAAAGGAATAGCACAACTGTTCTAGGATTATATTCTTGAGTGTTTAAATTTTGAAAGTGCTTTGAATACTCTTTTTTCTTAACCAAAATTTTCCTACAGAACCCACTTTGTAAAGTTTTGGATATTTGTTCTTATGATTGTTTATAACAATCCTAGTGTGTTTCAGAAATAGTCATGCATATTTTAGTACACTGGGGGTTCAGCAGTGAGGTTTTCGACTGATTTTTCCATGTTACAATTAATTTATCATATTTATCCACAGAATTATTTTATATAATTGGCAGAAATAGATAAAAACATTACTCAGTGCACTAACTTAAAGAATTACAGCTATATAAGAAGGAACAAAAAAAATAAAATACAAAAAATACAAAAAAAAAAGAAGGAACAAGAAAATGGTTACTGATATTAACATTTTTATCATTAGGATCATTATTAGTGAATCATGTCTTAGTAACGCCATTTTAAATTTTGTAACTGTTGTCAGACAGCAATGGGGGAAACGAAAAAGAGAGGGAGAGGGAGAGGAGGGGAGTCTGAACTCCTCTCCCTCTCTGTTCTGCCCCAATCAGTGGTCCTTGATATTCAAAGATATTGCTAATGAACTGTTGACAGTCTCTAGTTGGGGCTATTGAACACTGACACTTCCACACTTGTATCTTGTGAGATCATTCATTCTAGGAGCAGTGACATCAATATTTTAGGATGTTGACTGGCTGGGGACACCACAGAGGGGATGAGTTTAAAGGACGTGGAAAAGCACCTGATAGAGTAGGCGCTCTTATAACTATTTGTTGGATGAAAGTCCTCAACTGTTTTCTCTGTGTTAGTTATATCTCCAGGCAGAGCTGTTTGCATTGCAGTTGGAACCCCAGTTTTAAAAATAGTGAGTGATTTGACATTGCCAAATTAAGTAAATAAGCTTTACTCTCTAGCATTCCAAGTTCTCTAATCTTGATAACTTTATTTCCAACCTATCCTTTAAATTTTGTTTAAAGCAGCTGAGTAGAGTTCCTAGCTTGTGGTGCTTCAAACCCTCTCCCCACTTAAATGACATTCGTGTTTCATAGTGACCTTCCAAGTGCCACATTGAGCAGCTTCAGAAGCTCAAAAAAAAAATCCTACATTAAAAAATCTCATTAAAAAACTCTACATTTAAAAATCTACAATTAAAAAAAAGTCTTTAAACAACCGCAGTTTTTCGACATACCACTGATTGAACATTTCCTCTCTAGCAAACCTAGGGCCCCAGTTAATCTTTTGATAGTTTGGACCTGATTTCAGTTATTTACCTTGTTACTGGCATTATAAATGTGTTGACTTACATAAATTGAGCCAAGCATAAGTAAATGTGTCTATTAGAGAATAAAGACAGAGGATGTGAACCCAGGGTACAGTCTGCAGATGCTCCGGGAAAGCTGTCCCAATTCTGAGACTCACAAATGAGAATTTTACATGATCTGCCAAGAAAACACTTCACGTGTTCAAGGATTTTTCAGAGACCATGTAGGGAGGTGTCTGGTTAATGTATCTACTTGATGTTGCCCATGTATTGAG
Organism: Galemys pyrenaicus; assembly: GCA_019455555.1. NCBI lineage: Eukaryota > Metazoa > Chordata > Mammalia > Eulipotyphla > Talpidae > Galemys > Galemys pyrenaicus. Next base: position 1,456,968 of record JAGFMF010011702.1, on the reverse strand, counting down.
GAAAGCAGGGAGAGTTGTGAAAATTTACCTATTTAGAGCCTTATCTGCTGGAAACTGGAAGTTTTAGCAAACCCATCAGCCTTGAACTCTGTCCTTTTTGAAGTTGCAGATTTGCTCAAACAATTATTTATTGTTCCTGATGCAATTTTTTCTGCACTGCCAGTCTAGCTGTGCCTTGGCTCTTTAGTTTGAAGCATTTAATTGAGACCAGGAGTTCCCCGTTAATTGTGAATTTTAGTTTACAAATGGAAAAATTAGAAATCTACAGTTGGGATCTGCATTCCCTATGAAAACACTGATAGAACAAATAAGCACTCCCTCAGCAGATGGCAAAGTTCGCTACAGCAAGACTTCTGGACTTGACCTTGTATGTGGAAATCATGGCCATATTGTCACAATTCGGAATCTGATTCTGTAAGTCCAGGATGTGGCCTGGAATTCTGCATTTTTAATGAGTCACAGGAGAAGTGAATGCTGCTATTCTACATTGCCATCACCTGAACAGTTTTCAAAAACTGCACATGTTTGGGTCATCCCATCCTCCCACCCTTCTACCGCCTACCACACCCCTGATTTCTAATTGAACTGGCCTGAGTTATGGCAATTTTTAAAATATCTCTGGTGATTATAATATGTAATCAATTTCAAGACCTCTAGATCTTGTTTTCAATCAGTTTGCACTTGGCAATTTGTTCACTTACATGAATTATCTGCATGTCCCCTGTAGGCATTCGATTTCTTTTTTTTATTATTTTTAAAAAAATTTTAAATTTATTTTTATTTATTTTTTCCTTACAGTGTTTGCTCTCTTTTCTAGGTATAGTCCCCACAGAATTTCTACCACCGATTCATCCATGCACCATCGCTATAGTCCCTTAGGCTCTTAAATACTTGAGAAAGTGTCCTTTCTTGATAAATCACACAGCTTTTTAAAACCTTTTCCAAATAGATATGTCTCAAATGTATAATACATTTTAAAAAATCTCCTAGCAGCTACCTTGCTCTAAATCACTTACAACTTTATTTGTAACTCCTAAGGCAATGACCATGGACTGCCTTATAATTTTATGTGTTTATTTTAACCTCCACAGTTGATAAACCACCTAAAGGCAGAAATTGTCTCACTTCTTTTATCTTGGCTTGTGGGTCCCAGCCAGTGCCCCCACACAGTGCCTCAAGCCTGTATTTCTTCATTCTACAAACATTCACAGAACTGGTGTGTCCACCAGGCCAGATTCTGGTAAGGCAGGCATAAACAGACTCCTGCCTGCCACCAGAAGCTTCACAGTCACATGAGGGAGGCAGGTGTCCACCAATGATTGACCAAAACAAATAGGCATTCAGCTGAGACATGAGAGAATATGAACTTTTCCAGATTGAAACGTCTTTTTGACAAAATGATTAAAATCTGAAGAATATATAACTAGGTGGAAGTGGGAAATGAGGTTGTAGAACTTTCCAGAGAAGGAAAACTTTATATACAAATGCTTCATGTTGGGAAGGAGCATAACCCTAAATTGGATAATGGGCATTATGGCTGATATCAGGGGATTTGAGGTCAGATTTTTGGAGTACCTAGGAAAGTAGAACTTCTTTCATAAATACTAATGACAGAATAATGAAGAAAAAAAGCAAATGATGGTATAATAAATTGAAATGTTTGCATATATGATTGAAGCAGGAGGCTAAAAGATTATTATGGGTCATATCACTTGGAATTAACAGGAAAACTGGATATTTGTACCTTGACTGGTTAGAATTTAAATGTAACAATGGTACTAAAGATTTTAATTTACTTTTGGAGAATGTTATAACCCATGGCAACATAAGACTAAAGGTATTTTCCTTTGTCTCCTATTTTAGGTTTTTAATAAGTAATGCATTTGCATACTTTTCTTCTGTAACTTTTTATTAATTGAGGTAACACTGGTTTACAACAATATATATGATTTAAAGGATATGTTCACACCTCTTCAGATGTATGTTACGACACCACCAAAACACTCATAGTCCTCCACTGTATTCCTCTGGGATCCTTCCTACTGTTCCTACTCTCCAACCTCCCTTTCTTTTTCTTTTTTTTTTTTTTCTTTTTTAAAAGATTTATTTTTGCATATATGAACTGGGGTACAGACCAGAGGTACAGGGGGTGAGAAGATTCATCAGAGACAGAGGGGGGAACAGAACAGGCAGATTGACTGAAATACACTGCTGAGGGGAGTAATGGGCAAGGCAGGAGAGGTCTGCTGTGCCATGTGGGCTAGCTCCCCGGTCAGGGATCGAACTTGTGCTACAGTGGCTGCGAATAGCTTCATAGTGATATGACTTAACTCCTTGCACCACCACGGAGGCCCCGACCTCCCTTTCTATACCTCAGATGTGGTATATGGTTATATGGTTACATTTCTAGAGTTTTATGTGTTTCTTTGTTTTTTGTATTTTTATATTCCAAACAAGTGAAATCATCAGTATATCCAGTATTTGTCTTTCTCCTGACTTTTTTTTAGCACAGTCCCTTCTAGTTCTATCTATGTTGTTGCAAATGGCAAAATTTTATCACTTTTTTATATTGTAGTAATAATCCATTGTGTATATATACCACATCTTCCTAATTCATCCATCATTGGACACTTGGGTTGTTTACATAACTTTGCAATACAAGTAGTGTACCATAGGAGTAAATATTTCCATTTAATTGATATTTTTAAATTCTTTGGTTAGGTATCAAGAAGCAAAATTGCCGAATCAGATGATAGATTTATTTTTAACATTTCCAGGAACTTCCATACTGATTTTCATAGGGGCTGGATCAGTCTACATTCCCATTAAGAATATAGGTGTTTGCTGATACATTGTGTTTCTAGTTTTTGATATGGGCTATTCTCACAAATATGAAGTGGTATCTCATTGTCATTTTGATTTGCGTGCCCCTGATAAGTAATATTGAACATTTTTCCATGAGCTTGTTGGCTGTTTGTATGTGTGCTCTCCCCCACACTAAGACTATAAATCAATTCTTCCATATTACATTCTAGAACACTTAGAGATATGCCATTTTATATATCAGTCATTGGTCTTTCATGTGTGTTTGGTATATGATATAAGGTTTTGATGTGATTTCTTTATTACCCATCCACTGTCCAAATAACGTGTATTAAATTATTATTTTTAAATTTATCTTTATGTAGAAGAACTAGGGTGTAAACAAGTGCAGGGGATGAGAGAATTCACCAGAGACAAAGTAGGGAGCAGAATAGTTAGATCCACTGAAATATATTGCTAAGGGGAGCAGCAGGCAAGACAGGAGAGGTCTGCTATGCCTTTTGTGGATTACCTTCCTGTCTGGGGATTTAACTCAGGTCTTAGTGGTGACAGCATTGAGACTTAACCCCTACACCACCAGAGAGGCCCCTTAAATTATCTTTCAGAAGATAACTGTGAGAACATTAAGAAAGGGAAACAAGACTTGAGTCTAGGAGATAATGAAAAATAAAGTCATGGGGTACCAAAGCAAAAATAAGTTAGGGAAATTTAAATATTTGGAGTGTGTAGCAAGATGGACAGCAAATACATTCATAGTTGCTAAAATTCCCATCACCCCTTTATGGAGCAGCCAACCTGTCATGGCACTTCTCCTTAAATTGTTTTTCCATGCAGCCAGTTCTAGTTAACCAAAACCAACACATTTATTACTACTGGTGTAGGAATTGACTTGGGAATAATGTAAGAGGAGAAGAAGTGGCAAAAGAGGTAGCTGAATAAGAGGTGATATTAAATCTTGAATGCGTATTAAGGAATGAAGACAATGTGACAGTTTTAAAACAAAAATGATATAAGTGTTTGGGGAAGGAAAGAAATAATTGATTAAAGGAGAGATGCCAAAAGCTCTTGTGAGAGTGCAATCCAGAGATGCTGGATACTCACACAGGCACAGGATGGAGTAGGGAAGAAGGGACATCATCAAGAGATATCTCAGCTTATGGGAATCTGAAAGAGACTTGCAGTATCTCAGATATGGAAACCACTTAGCTGTAGGTACTGAGGGGAAAAACAATAACAAATGATTATGCAAACTTGACCATATTGTGGTGCTAAGATTCAGATAGGTCTTAGGAGAAACAATATTAAAGAGAATGAGCTTTGTTTTGGATTTCAGGTAACAGTACTATATTTGCCTCACTCTTGGCTAAAGACAATGATGTGCTTAGGAGTAAAGAGAAAATTTAAGGTTGATTCACACAAAGTAATTACCTGAGGGGGAAAAAATTATTATATGTATAGACAGTGGAGAATGGTAAATAGGTCATTGATTTCTTAATGTAAAAGATGACTACCTCTGAAATTGTGGGAAAAGATGAACTTGCAAATGGAACATATAATAACGAAACAACAAAAAGAAAAACAAAAGCTGACACAAGGACATAAAGTGGAGCAGGAAGCACAGGCGATCTTACAGTAATAATTTGGTGTTAATCTCCACCTGCCAGTCCCAGCATATTTGGTGCAAGTTTGGCCTCTGGGACTTTAGTTGTTAAAATCCTAGGAAATAATGAAAGAGCAATGAAGATAATTAAAGGGTTAGAAATAATGACTGAGGCATAAAAGTATATTTGACTCAGCTAGTAGAAAAGAAGAAAAAAAAATGGTGACTTCATGAAGAACACATGAAGGCACTATAGAAATAGATATTCCCCCAAATTTCAGAGCAAGAGAAGAAGGAATGAAATTTTAAAGTGATATGCATGAGATATTGGGGAAAACTTTCTGACCTGAAGGTTAAGTGTTAGACTAGTTAAATTTAGTAGTTCATGTTTCTGGAGGTTGTGAAATCTTGTTTGTGAATTTTTAAATTGTGGAGAGTCATGTAGAAAATTTAGCAGACATTCTATGTTAAGGATCTAGTTGCTAATCCAGCCAAAATCCACAGGAATCTCAGTTGAGTCAGTGTCATTAGATCCCCATTCTAAAAGAGCACCCCAGTTGTGAGTACCCCTTCAAGAATCATTCACTTCTTAAATAATATTTTAAAAAAGCATATGAGACATTATTTTAAATGACAAGAATATGGGGTGAACAAAAAGATGTATTCTTGAAGAAAGGGATATATTCAAAGTTATTTAGAGTGTTGTTCTGTATCATGTACTGAGCTGTTAATTGCTTAAATCTAAAACTCTTCCCCTACTTGAAAACTGTCTTTATCTTGTTCCCACTATTTTCTCTCATCCTTACCTGAATCTGGTAACTTAGAAATGAAGTGAATGGACTGGAGAGTCCATGGTCAAAAACAAGCACAGAGTTGAGAGTCTGGATTTAATAATTTTCAAAGAGAATACAGATTATTTGTGGTTGTATCAAAATCATTCATGATATGATTTATTCATTGGGCTTCCTCATTTCCTTTTGACTTTGCTGTTTAGCTGTAACTGGTGAATTTTGACAAGACAATAATGCTCAATGGTGGTGCTTATTGAAGTCATAGAAAGTGACTTTTAATAGCTCAGACAGAATTAGAATATACATCATTTAGGTATTGTGATAATTTAATCCACATAGATATGCCATGTATTTTTATGTTTAATAATGCAAAATACCTGGAAAAGAGACCACTAGAAAATGTTTAGTCATTAACTGAATATCCTTTAAAGGCAAATTTAGAGTTGCAAGTTGATTGCTATATAGAAAGTGACTTCTGTGATTTCTTTGAAGATACTATCTGATAGAGTTAATTTCTGAACTCAGTATAGGGGTAAAGAACTGCTTATATTTTGCAGACATCTACCATACCACTGATTCTAAAGTTACCTGTAGGACAGGAAGCAATAGTCCTCCTATTATCATTTCCAAATGCTTTAAAATATCCCCACATCACTGATCCATTTCTTCAGATAGAAGAAGATATGGCAATAGCAGAAGGTAGGACTAAGGGAAAAAAATTACAGGGCCAGAATGATTAGAAAATATTATTTTACTGGTGAAATTTTCATCATTTCAGAGATGCACAAAATAGCCTGCAAAAAAATGTCTAGTAGTTAAAGTATGAAATGACCCAATATTGAAGTTTGAATAAAAAAGTTAAATGTTAGGGGCCTCCATGATGGCACAAGGGGTTAAGCACCACATTATAAAGCAAGCATCCACAGTCACTGTAGGAGTTTGACCCCTGGCCAGGGAGGTGACCCATATGGAAACCTTTCCTGTCTCACCTGCTGTTCCCTTCAGCAGTGTATTTCAGTCAATCTGCCTGTTCTGTTCCCCACTCTGTCTCTGATAAATCCTCTAACCCCCCCACATTTCTGGCCTGTACCTCAGTTCTTGTATGCATAAATAAATATATCTTTAAAAAAAAGATGATTGTTAGCAGGCAGATCTTTTTAAGTGGACATGGATAGGCCACCTTTTATAACTTTGATGATTCTTTGAGAAGAGAACAAGGGTGGGGACCCAGAGCACCTCAAAATTTAATTGTGTTTTTATAGAACAATTATCTTTATCCATAATAAACTTGATGATTAATTTACCATGCGTAGGAAAATATGCTAGGTGCTTTATACAAGTTATCACATTAAATCAATGTAGACACCTTCTGATGAAAAGTATATTTTGCAGATGAAAAAAACTTCCCAGATAGTTAAATATTATACTATAAAATAAGTTAAGCCAGATGGTTAAATAATTTCCTCTACTTAAAAATGGTAGTGCTAGAACTAAAACTCAAATCCATCTAGTTCCAAATCAAAACTTTCATCATATCATATTGGTTGCTATTATGGTACCAATCATTGCATTTTTAAAAAATGAGTTAACCCCTTGTGCCACCAGGGAGGCCCCCTAAATGATACCCTGTGCTCACCTTCCTTCTCACCTTGTCTGAAGAGATAGAAAGACTCTGCTCTGTAGTCTTTATTTTTCCTCTGAGGATTGCAGTCATGTGATTAAAATTCTTAAAATTTGTCAAAAGCCCTTCTGGGAGAAGGCCTCACTCAGATTCAGTGTGGTTCTGAGAGTTGTGAATCTAATTCTGTCTGGGTGGTCTGGTTGTCTGGTAAAGCAACTTTCCAATTTGCCTCCTTTCTTTTTTTTAAAGATTTACTTTTATTTATTTATGCATAGAAGAACTTGGGTGTAGGCCAGAGGTGCAGGGAGTGAGAGGATTCATCAGAGACATGGTGGGGGGCAGAATAGGTGAATCTACTGAAATCCACTGCTGAGGGGAGCAGTGGGTGAGGCACGAGAGGTCTGCTGTGCCATGTGGGTTAGTTCCCTGCCCAGGAAACTAATTAATACCACAGTGGCTGGCAATAGCTTGATAGTGCTGAGACTTTAACCCCTGTGCCACCAAGTAGGCTCTGCCTTGTTCATGATATTCATGATGCCTTTGTTCCTAAAGCTTTGAGATGAAAGAGTAATAAGCAAAATTTTAAACTGATATGTAAAACAGAAAGTACTTTTTTTCATTGCTACAAGTAGGAACTACCAAACTATCTAATTTTTTTAAAAAAGCCTTCTATAATTCTGTGCAAAGGAAAGTAGAAGAAACTACTTCTTGATTTTAGGAATTCTTATTGCAGAGGAGAGACAGTAATTAGAAGGGTCACTTGGAGAATAACTGTGCAAAATACAGATAAGGGTAAAGCGTATGTCAAGGAAAATACCATCAATATGTAATAATTTATTTGAGTAAGTTTTCCCAAAAGAGGAAATTTTTCTATTTAGAGTTACTCATCTGTATCTCAGGTTCACAAACTGGCTGGCAAGTTTTAGTGGCAGGAAAATTGATAAATAGTTATAGCCTGGAGATACAATTTCTCTCCTTGCACATAAATGTCTTCCCATGTCCCTTGGCTGTTTTTATCTCAAAGCATTAATCTATGTTCCTTGGGGAAAATAAATTCATGATGATGCATCAGTAAATTCTCAACAGCTCCAAGATTTCCTTAAAATTGTATTTTAAAAGTCACTTTTCTGTATTAAGGATTCACTATTATCTAAGAAGTGGTCTAAATCAGGATTTTTTAAACCATGATATTTGTAAATTCTAATTCACTGTGATGACTCTATAGATCTTATTCTTGATGCACATCTCATAATATTTTGAAATAGATCTAGAAATTTATATAAAAGAAAAACAAGATAGAAACCTCCCTTGATGACAAATTTTTACCTTGGTGATTTAAGCAAAATACTCATAACTTTAATAGTTATCCATTCTTCCATTTAGAAGAGGAATAAACTATGAAGACACTCATTTAAATATGAGCCCAGTTTATATCATTTTGAATACCAGAATGGTGACATGATTTGGGCAATACTAACTTTCCATCCATTAGCAACACAAATGCAATTCTATTGCCCAAATTATCCAAAAGATAATTACCTTTAACTGGAAAGGAAGGAAAAGAGCCTTCTAAGGACCTGCCAACTCTAACATCCTAGATTCCTGAGATTACTTCTTTTTTTTTTTTATTAAAGTATTTTAAAATTTACATATACTTGCATTAATTGTAATCCCCATGTATTCCCCATCACCATCTCACCAGTGCACCATCACCTCAGTCCCTCGTGCTCCCA
>JAGFMF010011702.1:1391225-1448350 GCA_019455555.1 Galemys pyrenaicus | reverse complement strand
GAACGCTTCACGAATTTGCGTGTCATCCTTGCGCAGGGGCCATGCTAATCTTCTCTGTATCGTTCCAATTTTAGTATATGTGCTGCCGAAGCAAACACTTCTTTTATAATTGACTGTCAGGCACTTTTTTTGTAAAATGGGAAATAAGACCAGGAAGGAATTACAAACAAGGCAGGTACGTGTGGGAGAAAGAAACTGTATATAAGTGAAGCACATTCTAAGTGGCCAGTGCTGCACTGAGAATCTCTAAATGCTGAGGGGCAGAAAGTAACACTTGTCATCTTGAAGGAATAGTATTGCCCAAAACAGGAGCCGATCATTGTTAACTTCAATATTTGCAGACTTCACACTTGCTGTACTATCTGCTCTGTGTAGAATTTACTAAGTCCCTTGTGGGAGAAATTTCTCTGTAGAGTAGAAATTAAACCTTTAAGATGTAAATATTAAAATAAACCTTAAAATTGAATTTCTGGTAAAGGAAACATACACCCGTATCCACACTATTGGCAAATCACATCAATTCAGCTTCCAAAATATATCTCAAATCTGTTGCTACTCTTGATAATGCTTCTATACCATTAGCTCTGGCTTGAATTGCTGCATTAGCAACAGTGAATTAAAACTCAGTATCTATGTCCAAGTAGAGCAACATACAGAGAGCCATCAACTGGGAAACATCAGTCTCAGCTTGGCTGAAAGAATTTTAGGGAAGATAAACTTCTTTTTCTCCTTTTATTTTTAGGAAAAAAAAACAAAAAACAATTTGTAGAACTGGGGTATAGCCAGAGGTGAGGGGGTTGAGAGGATTTGCCAGAGACAGATTAGGGAGCAGAATAGGATGATCTACTGAAGCAACTGCTGAGGGGAGCAGGGGTGAGACAGGAGAGGTCTGCTGCATCATGTGGGTCGGCTCCCTGGCCAGGGATCGAACTGGCAGTTTATTGCCTTTTATGTCCATTCAGATTGTATCTGAATCTTTGGTCTGACCTCTGAAAGCACTGGTGTTTTTTTTGTTTTGTTTTGTTTTTTGTTTTTGACCCAAACAGAGGATGGTTGTTTCTTTCCCATGAACACAAAACAGTGACATCCCATTTCACTGTCTCATATCAGAACTGGAAGTCTCAGTTGTACCTGGGCTCACCTTCAGGTTCTACAAGTCACTCAAAGCTACTTTGATTGATGAATTGGTAATTATTCAGGAGAAATAAGGCAGGTAAAGGGAGTAGGGAAAAATAAAATGAAGCAGTATTTACATGAAAACAGAGAGGATGATGGTAATAAAGCAGACATGGTTGTATGTAAGGATCTTATTGGATGACTGGGAAAATCAAGTCAGGACACAATAGAGTCACAGGATTAGGGTCTAAAATCAGGGTTTCTTTTTTTTGTACACACTGAAGTTATAATCCATGGAAGCTTGTAGGTATGTTTGCCCACTAAGCAGTTGGAAATATGTTCTGATCTTTAAAAGATCGTGCTTAGACACACATCTTGGGGTTTTCAACATAAAGACAGTTGAAGGTTCAAGAATTGGTCAGACATTTTTTTTCCTCCTGAGGGATAATATAAAGTGATTTAAGACACTGCAATTAAAGATCAAAGCAGCGATACCACTTAAGGCATAAGAGGAATAGGAATCCAGTATTGGAGACTGGAGTAAATCATAAGGCAGGAAGGAAACAAAAAGAATGTGTTACTGAAGATAGTGAAGGAGAAAGTTTACACAAGAAGAATGAAAATGGTGACAAAGGCATGCCAGTATAGACTCAAAACTGAATTTTGTTACTCAAATGACCCCATATTTGGGCATTGAGAACTCTTTCAGTGATTCCTATGTCTCTTTTACATTTTTTTCCTGCTTCCCCATTTAATAATGATTTTTTCAAAATAAATTTTGATTGAAGTAACATTGATTTATAACTGGTATTTTAGCTGCATAGCATTATAATTCAAAATCTATATACTCTACTTCATGATCACCAAATATCTAGTTTCCATCCATCACCATACACTTGACCAACCCCCAAAACCATTACAACCACCCCAAATCCCTTCCCTTCTGATATCTAAGAGTTTTTGTTTTGCTCTTTTGCTTTGTTTTTTTACATTCCACACATGGATGAAATTACATGGTATTTATCTTTCTCCCTCTGACTTATTTCACATAGCAAAAGATTCATCCATTATGTTGCAAATGACTGAATTTCTCAACAGTGACTTTTGAGTAAGCCATTTTACCAGAATAATGGCCCAGGATTGTTAAGAAGCAAATATGTGGTGAAGCAGAAGCAGAAAAATAGCTAAATATTGAGTCAAGGTGAGGTTTAGTATTTGTCTTTATAAATCTTCTAGATGTTTTGATTTTAAAAAAACACAGTTGAAAAACCCAAAAGCTCATAGAGATCAAATTGGGTAAACATGGAGGATGCACTTAAAATTTCTATGTGGTGAGACTGAGAAAATAGTTACTGTCTGATCTTACTGTTTTTATATCTGGCATGCACAATCTTTCCTTTTAACAGAGAGTAGTGTGGTAAACATTAATTATAATGTGAGTGTGCCAGAATTTTTGATGTACTCAAAACTTCACTGTGAATGCCAGGAGTGCAGGATTATAGAGAAAATGACTTGATTTTAGGTTTCATTTAAATTCCTGCAAAGACTTGATCAGAAATGCTTTAAAAATGTTTTCTAATGAATAGGTAATTTTTATCCCAGTGAATACCTTTTAGCAATAAAGCAACTTAAAATTGTTGAGAAGCTAAATGCTATGTTCATTTTGTTCTTCAATGATTTCCTCATTCAAATTAACTGGTGAAATTTAAAAGTTTATAAGGATTAGAGAAGCAAGAGAGAGTTAAGGTATTTATTTATGCATATAAGAACTGGGGTACAGGCCAGAGGTGTGTGTGGTGGGGGGGGTGAGAGGATTCACCAGAGAAAGTGGAGAATAGATTGACTAAAGTACACTGCTGTAGAGAGAAGACAAGTCTGCTGTGCCATGGGTGACTTGTGCTGCAGTGATTGCAGATAGCTTCAAAGTGCTGCAATTTAACCCCTTGTGCCGCCAGGGAGGCCCCTGGTTAAGTAAGTTAAGGTATTATTTAATAGGATGTGGAGAGGTCAAGGATGAAGAGACAATAGTAGTTCATAACTTCTCCCACACATACCATTATTATATTTTGTATTTTGTTCCATAAGGATAATTTCTGTCAGCCATTCTACTAGTATTTATTCCATGCCAGCTTTGCAGTAAGCAATGTTCTAGATGCTGTGAATACTACATTGAGCAAATCTTATTCCTACTTCAAGCAATTGGTGAGTGTGGCTAAATAAGTTGGGGATAGCCAATGTGCATTACTATAAGCCATTTACTATATATGCAAACTAAAAAGCTAGTTACTATATATGCAAACACATAAGAGGTACAGCAAGTCCAGAACTGGTTTGGGAAGGTAATCCTGAAGAAAGGGGGTGGGGAAGGGTTGCAGAGGAGATGAAGCATTTTGAACATGGAAAAAACATAACAATAGAGGCAGTAATAAGTCTTTCAGTATGACTGGATCATAGCATTACAGACTTGCATTGTCCAGCAGAAATACAATATGGGCCATCTATGTAAATAAAAGTTTTGTAGTCATGTTAAGGAAGTAACCAAGTAAAAATGATTTAGAAAGTATATTTAACCCAACATTTAAATCATCTCAGCATCTAATCAATATGAAAATTTTTTGAGACGTTTTGGTACTGTGCTTGGAATTCTAATTGTAAACTACACAGATGCTCATCTCAAATTGGAGTAGTCATAAGGTAATAGCTGCAAATGGACAGTATAATTGTAGAGAAGTAGTGAGAGATAAATCTACAAAGATACTACGGGAGCAGATTAGACAAGTTGTTGTTTGTCAAGAACCTGTTTAACCCAATGGCAATGGGTGTCTTTGAAAAGTTTGTACTTGGGAGTGATCTGATCAGAAGAGTGATGACTCCATTTTTTACTTCTGAAAGTGAATGGAGATGGACTTGACCAGAAGCCAACTAGTTCTAGGCAATTTATGATAATAACTTTTAACTAGGAGAGTCACTTGGGAGTGGCGAGAATTAGAAGGCATCAAGAGTCGTAAGCAGAGAGTGAATTGAGAGAATAGACAATTATGACTTCATGTTTTTTTCTCCTGCTGGAGTACACTGGAACGATTTTGAGAACTGGGGTAAAGTAGAAGAATGGTAGGATGGAGAGACAATGTGTTCAGCACAGGACATCTTAAAACTTAAGAGTTGCCTGTGAGAAATTAAGTGGACTCTTGACATCTGAAAACAGAGTTAGGTGTCAATGGCACAGAAATAGTAACTGACATGAAGGAATTGGATAAAATTGTGTAAAACAATAATTCTCAATCCAGAAGTTTTTTTCTAAGAATTACCTGGGATGCAATCAAACAGAAAGTTTTTTTTATTTTCATCCCTATCTGACTCCCTTACATCTACACAGTTATAAAGTAATACATGTGATTCATAACATTTCTCTTGAGTGATAAAAAATGTCCAAATATTTCCCAAGTATGTCTCCTATTTAATAAAAAGTTTTATAGAAGAAAACAAACTATCTCTGATAAAGAGCTGGTGGTTTTACAATCAATATATATTGGAAGTGTGACGATCCACTCCAATTATATTTAAGATATTGCTAATAATCAGGTATCTTGACATCAAAATATAAAGAACTGAGAATCATATAGGAAGCTGCTCATGCCAGACCCAATACTGGAAATTAGTCCCTCTTTTTGACATAAATTCTAGAGTTAAAGAATAATAGCACATGATATATTATAAAAATAGTTATAATGTTGATTTCAGACATTTTCTGCCCTCTGAAATTAAGCAGTTTTCTTAAGAGCTCATGATATGCGTCTCCCAGGCACAACCTTCATTCAAGGTGAAGGTGAGACATGTGGCCTTGGTAATCTTGGTATAGAAGCCTCAGTACATCTGTACCCCCAAAGAGCCAGGGGAGTGTGAATGGAGGGAATTTTGTTCTGGACTTCTATGAAGCTGAGACTATTGTTTTAATAACTAATAATTCTAATCTAATAATTTATTAATAATTGACAAATGTCTCGGTGGTTTCAGATCAAGGGATCTGAAGTTGGACTCTGAATTGTTATCCCCAATTGGGTAAGTTATATAACTTCTCCATAGCTGTTTTTTTCTCAATAAAATGGGTATAAGAGTACATAGAGTTGATGTGAGAATTAAATGACATATAAAATGCTAAGAAAAATTCTGACACATAGTAAACAGTTAATAAGTGTTCACTGATGGTAATAGTATTATGATAGAAAAGTTCCAAAATGCTTCTAACTTCCCCCAAATTCTACCACTATTAGCATATTAGTTTTACCACTTTTAGCATATTAGTATTACCACTATTAGCATATTCATACCACTATTAGTTTATGAGCTACTTGTATGTATTTTTCCAAACACAACATCTCATCATGTGTTCTAAATTGGTCTACCCAGTGTTACATTCACTCAAAACAGATTCATTGAGGACACTAATTTGAGTGGACCTTGTTGGTGACTAAAATTTCCATGACCTCTTGTCTTGAGGAATCTGTTTAGGGACAAAAAGTAGCAAAAAAACAGACAGAAACATAGATTCTAAAACTGATCAGTGATATAAAGGAAAAAATACTATAGAATGAAAATCATGGAGAGCTAGGGTAGAAGAGGGTTCCCAAGATAGAGAAGTGAAACCTAATAATTAGAAAGTTTCAGGTAATCTATAATATCCAATTTAATTGTAAAACCTTCTACTATATCAAAGCCCCATAATTTTTTTTTTTCAAGAAAGTGTTCTGATTAAATGCAACTAAATTTGGAAAGTCAATGGTGACATTCTCTTGTGGGCAGTATTTTCTATCAATGTAGGCCGTATTAATGACCTTTTGCCAAATAAAGGATTGTGGTGATGATAAATGCTTGTAGTGAGTGACCTTATAGTTGCTGTTAATATTAGATGTCAGGCACTTATTAGATATTACCTTATTAGATATCAGGGACTTTGCAAAGCATTCTGTCTGGCATTATCTTGTTACTTGTATTAGTTTATTTAACCTTAAAAGCAAACCTGGGGTTCTTCTGGCTAACTTGTGGCAGATGAAACAGATGTGTTTTTTCTTGTTCTTTACTAAATGCATAAAAATGGTAGTAAAGAAATGACAAATACACATTTCTAGACAGAATTGGGCAAGCAAAATAAACAGTTTTGGAAGATGGAAAGAGAAAGGTGAAATATTACCTCTGAAAATATAGTTCCAGGGGATGGTTAAGGCAGGGAGAAGAAGACCCTCTCTTCTAGCACCCCAGAAACACTTGAGTCAGTGTAAACACTGGGCCCTTCAGAAAGGAGGGGAAGGATGTGCCTGAAAGCAAGAGGATGTTTGAAAATCTATTGTAAGGAGCAGATTCCTCTGCTTCTCAGATTATGTGTATGTGCATTTTTAAGAGTTAAAAACCTGATCTTATTGAATGTCAATAGTAGAGTCCTAAAACTGATAAAATAGTAAGATAATTATATCCTTTGAAAAATATGGAACTTAATCCTTGAGATAAGCAAAATAAATGAATGTTTTGTTCTGGGGAGGAGTTGGTGGTAACTACTGTTCTTATTCAATTTTTATTTATTGATTTAAAGATTTATTTATTTATGCATATAGGAACTGGGGTAGAGGCCAGAGGTGTGGGGGGTGAGAGGATTCACCAGAGACAGAGTGGGGAACAGAACAGGCAGACTGACTGAAATACACAGCTGAGAGGAGCAGCTAACAAGACAGGAAAGGTCTGCTGCGCCATGTGGGTCACTTCCCTGGCCAGTGATCAAACTCATGCTGCAGCAGATAGCTGAATATCATAGACTGAGATACCTTCATACAGCTTTCCATAGAGGATGGACCAGTTTACATTCCTACCAGCAGTGTAGTAGAGTTTCTTTTTCACCAGATCCTCACCAACATTTGTGCTATTTTTTTAATACGTGCCATTCTTGCTGGTGTGAGGTGGTACCTCATTGTGGTTTTGATTTGCATTTCCCTAATTACAAGTGATGTTGAGCATTTTTTCATATGCGTGTTGGCCATTTGCATTTCTTCTTTGGAAAAGTGTCTTTAGATTCTGCCCATTTTTTGACTGGGTTGTTTACTTTGTTTTTGTTGAGATCTTGTGATCAGTCCCTTGTCTTTAGTATTGTGTGCAACAATTTTCTCTCAATCATTGGGGTGTCTCTTTGTTTTGGTTAATGTCTTTTTTGCTGTACAGAAGCTTTTTAATTTGATGTAATCCCAGCCGTTTATCTTTTCCTTCACTTTCTTTGCTTAAGGTGATGAATCTTTAAAGATGTTACTGAGATGGATGTCATGTAGTGTTTTGCCTATATTTTCCTCTATATATTTTATGGTTTCAGGTCTTATGTCTAATTCTTTAATCCATTTTGTGTTGGTTTTTGGGCATGGTGAGAGGCAGCAGTCTAGATTCATTTTTTTTGTATGTAGCAGTCGAGTTTCCCAACACAATTTTTTGAACATACTGTCTTTGTTCCACTGCATATTCTTTGCTCCTAAGTCAAAGATTAGGTGTTTATAAGTCTGTGGGTTTATTTCTGGGTTTTCTATTCAATTCCATTAGTCTGTGTGCCTGTTTTTGTTCCAGTATCATGTAGTTCTTATTCCATTTTTAAAAAAATTGTGGTTAAATATATATAACATAAAATACACTATATCTAATACCTAAGAATATCTAAGAATATTGATCATAATATCTAAGAATAACTAAGAATAATATCTAAGAATATCCAGTCATAATATCTAAGAATATTGATTTTATTTACTTATATTTGTCAGTAGATGAAGTAGAATTCATTTAAAATTTTATTTCTGGGCCTCCCTGGTGGTGCAGCGGGTTGAGCGCTGCACTATGAAGCATCCAGGGCACAGCAGTGTGAGTTCGATCTCCCACCAGGGAGGGGACCAACCAGGATGTGGACCCACATGGCACAGCAGACCACTCCTGCCTTGGCTGCTGCACCCCTCAGCAGTGTACTTGCTTTGATCTGCCTGTTTTGCACCCCACTCTGTCTCTGGTAAATCCTCTTACCACACCCCCCACACCTCTGGCCTGTACCCCAGGTCTTTTATGCATAAATAAATAAATCTTTAAAAAATATTTATTTTTTCTTGCTACTGAGATAGCGTAATAAAATTGACTATGTCTGATCACTGTATCTTTTTATTGTGGTTATATACACATAACAACGTGTACCATTTAACCAGTTTAAAGTATATAATTCAATGGCATTAATGACAGTCACAATGATGTATAATCATCATTGTTATTTTTCCATTTCCAAGTTTTTATTCATTCCAAACAAAAACTGTAACCCATGGAACTTTATTTTATTTTTTTAAAGATTTATTTATTTATGCATATAAGACCTGGGGTACAGGCCAGAGTCCAGGGCGATGAGAGGATTCACCAGAGACAGAGTGGGGAGCAGAACAGGCAGAGCTACTGAAACACACTGCTGAAGGGAGCAGTGGGAGAGGCAGGAGAGGTCTGCTGCGCCTTGTGTGGCCCCTCCCTGGCTGGCAGCAGGGATCGAACTAGTGCTGCAGTTATAACTATTTGCTTGGTAGTGAGTTGCTTAACCCACTGGGCCACCAAGGAGGCCCCCCCCCCCATGAAACTTTAACTCCCATTCTCTCCCTTTCACTTGTACCTAGGTCCCTGTTAATTCTAGTAACTTCTTTATCTATGAATTTGCCTAGTCATATCAGTTGAATCATAAAATAATTTAGTTTTATATCTGAAATTTTACTTATATACTTTTAAGATTCATTCATGCTGTAGCTTGTAAATACAAGCTATTTTAATTGTAAAGTAAGCCATCAAAATAGAAATTACTACAACAAACAAATGAACTATTATTCATTCTTTTGGTACTGAAAAGGAAGCTGAATGATCCTGTTAAGGGCTGTCTTTCAAGGTCACACCTAGTGTGTTAATAGACTGGGCTCCAGTTTGAGTCTATCTTAGTGACATTTCTCAGAGTCAACAATTTCCCTATATTATTGCTATAACAGCTTTTTTTTTTAAAGATTTATTTTTATTTATACATACAAGAACTAGGGTTTTAGGCCAGAGGTGTGGAGGTGGGTGAGAGGATTCACCAGAGACAGAGTGGGAAGTGGAACAGGTGGAGCTACTGAAATACACTGCTGAGGGGAGCAGTGGGTGAGGCTGGAGGTCTCTTGTGACATGGGGGTCGACTCCTTGAACTTGGATCAAACTCAAGCTGCAGTGACTGGCAATAGCTTGATAGCACTAACTTAACCCCTGCGCCACCAGGGAGGCTTCTTAAGGTATAGTTTTCCAGTATTTTTACAACACAATTGTCTCAAACATAGCAATATAAAACAATACAAATTTATTGCCTTACAGTTCTATAGGTCAGAGTTCTGACACATCTGTCTTAGGGCTAACCCAAAGTGTCTGCAAGGAATGCATTCCTCCTGAGGCTCCAGGAGGGACACATTTCTTTGTGTTTTCAGGTTCTAGAGGCCACCCACATTCCTCAGTTTATAACTTTCTTTCTCCAGTAATATGCATTTCACTGACCACCATTTTTCCAAAGTCATATCCTCAGTGGGACTCCCCTTGTCTATTGGCTTACATTTTTAATGACCTTTGTAATTAATATGAACCGCCCTGAGAACACAATGCATTATGGTGGGGGAGGGATTCTATACCTCTGAAACACAAAGTTGTAAACCAATGTGATCTCAATTAGAAAAATTAAAGTTGAATCCATCCTACTAAATCAGGATTAACTCCCTGACTTAAGGTCAGTTCATTAGCAATTTAATACCATCCCCAATCTCAATTCCTCTTTGTTATGTAAACTAACATTCTCTAGTTCCAAGATTTACAAAATAGACATTTTGGGGAGATATTCTGCTGCATACCAAACTAATCATATTATCCAATTCCTTTCTTGCCTATAATCTCATAACTTGTTTGCTCAAAGTCCTTCAGCATTCAGAATAGCATTCAGAGTCTTTCATATGATGCAAAAGATTCTGTTTATTGGTTCAGTCTCATGTCTCCAAACCCATGGCAAAATGTATACCATTTTACATTTCATTTTGTCAAAGTGAGAACCATACTGTCATTCATTTCATACCTCTGTCTGGGCTATTCCGCCCTGCTATTTACTAGTTTCTCTTCTACTCATTCTTCAAGGAGTCCTAGAATGTCACTTCTTTTTGCAAGTCTTCTTGGCCTTTGCTGCCATTGCAGCCCCTACCTTTCTCTAACATTGCAACTATCACCCTGTACTGTAATTGCCTCTTTAATTATCTCCCCAACGGGACTGTAAGCCACCTCTGTCTGGATTCAAGGGCAAGAGCCATATTTTGTTTGCCTTAATTTTCACACAAACATTGGGAGATATACATAAAAGAAACATCAACTTTTGCTTGAAGATATATCCATTCTTTAATACTTGTTTCTTCTTCCAAGGTGGACTTGCAGGAGATGTAGACTCATAAGTCTAAGAGCTGAAATATACCTTTAACCCCTTAAATGAAGTTCCATTTAAGTCTGTTGGGATATATTTGCCTGCACCTGAACAATTCTTCACTGATTAGCACATTAGTTTCTCATATTGACATGACTCTGATAGACATCATTAACACACCTGATTCTACCCAATTCTGAATATAACTTTACTGGTATAATAAATACTTGAATGACTATATCAAATTACTATTAAGAAGGGGAAAGCTTTCAACTGAATATATAACCAGATTGACTAATTAGTTTTCTAATTTAAGAGACTGTGGAATAAACATCTTCCTTGGAAATGATTCTTTAGTCAAGCTGAAAGTTAAAGCAAAAATAACAAATACCCCAATATATGCATCTTGATATGTTGTTATTCTATTCTTTATTCCACTTAAAATTCCATTTAAATTTTCCATTGACCTGCAACATTTAGAGACTACACAGTCACCAGTTTATGGTTCTACTGATTTTTTTTAGTTAATAGCTTTTGCAGAGACAGTAACATAGCTATTCTCACAAAAATTGAGACCTGCATACAGTTTTTTTTTTTAAAGATTCATTTTATTTATGCATACAAGAACTGGGGTACAGGCCAGAGGCATGGGGGATGAGAGGATTCACCAGAGACAGAGTGGAGAACAGAACAGGCAGATCGAACGAAACACTGCCGAGGTGAGCAGTGGGCACAGGAGGAGAGGTCTGCTGTGCCTTGTGGGCCACCCCTCTGGCCAGCAGCAGGGATTGAACTCATGCTGCAGTGGCCATGGTTCGCCTCATAGTGCATTGCTTAACCCACTGCATCACTGGAGAGGTCCTGCATACAGTTTTGACATAAGAGGCAAGGTAATGTAAAAGTTGAAAGAATCACCTTTTAATATATGAACATAGCTTCTGGAGTCTTGCCTCTGTCACATGCTGTGTAGCCATCTCAGTTTTCTTCATCTGTGAAGTGGGTATAATGATAACCACCTTGGGGGGATAAAATGACTTGTAACATTTAAAACATTTAAAATGGTCCCTGGCACATTTCAAATCATACACCTCATGCATATATGTTTAGGTGGGAAGGAAGACTGAAACATAACTGCAACAGAGAAAGCAACTGTCATTGTAATTGGAATGAAACTTGAGTGTGATGAAATCTTTGGATGCTGTAGGTGAGATCATCAGGAAAGCAAGCCAAGCTGAGTAGTTGCTGACTACTAGGCACTGGCAGAATTGTTCTTCATAAAATCATTAGGAAGATTCTAAAAGTTTTATAAAGATGTGCACCAGAAAGAAGAGGTAGAATATGGATTTTCTGAAGAATGCAAAAGTCCCTTATTCCATTAGAAGTTTTGAGATTTATTTAGAAAGATTTTTAGGAAGGATTCAGAAATCCCTTCAAGCTATTCTTGTTTTGACAATTCATTTATTGCCTTCCCTAATATTTGGAATTTTGCCACATCCTTGCTGTCAAATTTTTAATAAATAAAGGTAAGGAATATTTGTTAAGATAAACCAAGTGTGTCTTGATTTTAAAAGATGCGCTTGATTATGTTCATAAATGTCAGCTGTGAAATGGGTCTCATTAAGAATTATCTTGGAAGCTTGAGGCAAGATTTGAAATTTGTTTTCATGTTGATGACATTTTAAAGTGAATTTTTAAAATGAGTTAATAAATTGTAAGCAGTTAAACAAAGGGACCTGGTGTTTAAAAATATTTGCATGGGAACTTCTTACTAATTCATTTCCATATTGATAATTTTCCTGAAATTGAAGTATAGCCATCCCTCTACAAATACCCTTCAAGTCTACATATTCATGTAGACATTTGTTCCTTGTTAAAACTCCATTGGGCTAGGAGTTAAATTTTGAAAGCTGATTTCTGCTGTGCCTGTAGTTTCAAAAGATCCAAAATGGCTTCCTGTTGACATCAAGTGGCTGCTTGCCAAGGCTGTTATTTGTTTTTTCAGTTTAGTATTCTGTGAGTGCATAGGTTAGCTAGGCACACAATTAAGAATTTGGCAATTTGTCTAGTTTTTCTTCATCTACACTATCCTTAGGAATCCAGAAAATCATGTTTTCTCCCCTCTTAGAACTTCTTCAGAAGGGACCTGAAAAAATATACCCTTGAAGCAGTATAAATAATAAAATGGTAGTAACTACCCTTAGGATCAAAGTGCCTTTGGTTTCAAGGCCCAGGAATGAAGTTCAAATGTGGAATTCTAGGGAGACATGAGCACCATAGAGAGAATTCAAGTCAAGAATCCTTCCTGGCATCATTGTGTGGGTAAATGTGTTATGCCTCTTGTCTCGATTCCAGTTCTGGTCAGTTTTCTTTTTTGTCTTAGGCAAGGTCTCATTCTTATTTTCACAAGGTCTTGCTATGGTGAATCTAAGGCTTTAATTCTCTCCATAATTACCTTTCTTTCAATAAGGCTCTCTAATGCTAAAGCCCTTTGTTTGTATTGTGATGAACTGAAGTTAAAGGACCTGGCTAGTAATAATTTTAGCATCAACAGGCAAATCATGTAGAAGTTAATTTTTTGCTCAAGGGTGGGAAGTTGCTTAAATTTGTTGTAATTGTTTCATTTCTCTAATCTATTTTTGTTTCTGCAGCTAGCCTGAATCTCATTTTATTTCATAATCCTGGCGACTCAGAATGACCTCTCTTGACTGGTAAATCAGTCAAATTTGTCTCACCAGAGTAGGATTGGTTCATCTCTCATGCCACCCTCCTCAATAAGGTGGGCTCTGTAGAAAAAGAAGGCCTTCTTTGATACAAGTGTCCTGCTCACTTTAGAAAGAGAGGCAAGGGCTGGTGAACTCTCTATTGAGAACTTCAATGCCAGCTCTCAGGGCCTATTTACCTAAGTTTAGGAATGACAAATCTTTATATGAGGTAGAGCCTAATTTTTCAAAAGATCAGTAAAAGGTTGCTCCATGGGTCCCATTTCTCATTTTGACCATGGGTCATTTTTTTACATGTTAGATGGCACCCAGTACCATTGGCCAGAGAGAATGGGAATAGGTTTTACCTTCATTCCTGTGACTTCAGGTTTAGAACTGGGCTTTCAAACCCCAAGCAAACTGAATTTCCAAAAGGAAATGGACAATTGTTGATTTTGAAGCCTAAGTGTTCAACATATTTTGAGGTCTTCCTTTCCCGACTCTTTGACACCTACTTGTATTTGGTAACCCCAACTCAGGGCTTTATCACAGTATAATTTAGTCTTTGTTGTATTCTTGCCTCTAGGCATAACTTTGTCTGAGCCAAACTTTTATGGTTAGGTAAGAACCAAGAGATAAAGTGAATGTGAATTTAAGGTTTCTCTATCTTTGGTTATTACTCATTTTTATTTAGTAATGAACAATTGAGTTTGAAAGGTCTGATTTCTTAAAACCAGTCATGTTCTTTCTAGATTCAATTAAATTTCTTAACTTGGTTGTGGAAAATGATTGTATTCTCTTCAGCTACAGAGAAAACCAAGTTTATGATATGGAGCCCCTTTAGGCACAACTAAAGAAAGAAGTATAAAGTGTGATTCTTATTTTCTCTATTTATTTATAGTCAGTTCTTTTCTAATCCTCTGAGGGGTAAAAAAAAAAGGCCATTAGATTTATTTTATCATGCCTTAAGTAGGTAGATTAGTCATGTTTAAAATTTTTAGATATGTTAAATAAAATCGGGCCTGAAGTCATTTGAATAAGCAAAGTGAATGAAAGGCAAACCATTCACATACTTCAATATTCTTTCAGTCCCCCAGGTATTGCAAATCATCTATACTGGTTTTATAGTTCAGTTGAACTTTATGAATGTGATTAGGTGGCTAGAAAAAAGTATTTCTCCTTTTCAGAAAGTTCCACAATTCTAATATGTTAGAAATTTCCTTCCAAATACATTCCATATATAATGGTAAGATAAAACATATTATAGTGATATTTTTGTTGCACCCTTCATTATTTAACTCAGCAGATGATTTTAAGTAAACCTGTATGTCATTTTCTGAGATTCCATCTCCCAATAAGTAATATACTAGTTTGGAGCGCAATCATTTATGCTGCATAGTGATTTACTCAAAGTCCTATCTCAATCATTATGCATATAATCATATATGAATGCTTGGGTGAATGTATTAAAGTGGTAGAAAACTTCATTTATTTTCAAGTCACCCTATAGTTTTATGCAGGGATGATATATTTAAAATATGTATACATTAGTAAAGCATAGCTACCTCACCAATAAGAATGGGAAAATTTGATAAGACTTGGGTTCTATAGAGTTTCTCTTTAGTCAGGTATTAACTCTTTAGTGCCTGAAATGAGGTAGGTCTGGGGAATCCTGAGAGAAAGGACTGGGACAGAGCTGGGGTTAATGGGGAAATTCTACTCAGAAATTGCAGCTATTGGAAAGATTTTAATATTTGATCAGTTGTTTCAACTGCACCTGTATATACCAGTTGAACATTTGTTTTTGTAAATATAAAACTAAAAAAGTGGACTGAAATGTTCCAAAATATTAAGAATGTAAGTGGCTTACAGTAGCTGTGAAACTCCCCACAAGAGTGAGGTCAATAGATTGGTTTTCCAAACAGGAAAAATATGGGAAGTTCAATGTCTTGGTAGTCAGTAGGCTCCTAAAAGATTACTTCTTTTTTAAGCACCTAAAGTATATTCTTCGTAGAGAATGAAAAAAACAAACAAGATTCCTTCATAAGGATAAATGTGAAGAATAGAAGGACTATGTAGCAATACTAATGGGTTTGGATCCCAACTTGCCTCCCTAGTGGTTCTGTCATCTTAGATAAGTTACTTAACTTCTTTGTCTCAGTTTCCTGAGATAATAGTAATATTTACTTAATTTTGTTACGTGTATGTGTAGGATGGAATCATCAGGTTTTTCCAGCCCCTCGCTATTAGCATCAATGATAGACCCTGTAGTTCTACATGTCTGCCTAATGGCCTGCACCTGGAGTAGAGTGTGCGCATGTGTGGGTTGGCACACCTGAACTGAGACTGGGCATATAAGGCCAGAGCGGCAGAGGGTGGCATGGTGGTGGAAGGAGGATGCTTGAACCCCTGATGAACCTTATCTGGTCTGGGATGGTTGCAGAACAATACGGAATGCAGATTTATGTAAAACACACACAAAGTATCTGACACATAGTAAAGCTTGCTATTACTATTGATCTTGGCTTTATGCATTCTGCTAGACATCAATAAGGCACCACTAGATCTTACTCCATTAAGTTGATTCTGGCTAGATACAGAAATAGATATAGCAAACAGAATGCAGACAAGCCTCACCTTGGGGATTAAGTGCCAGGAAGCAGAGTAATGGAGCAAAGGGAAGGTGTCCAGAATCACCTTTTAAGAAAAGATGAGGTGTGAATTGCTTAAAAAGTGAGGGCCATTCAGGTGGCTCAGGTATGGTTTGAGCAAAGGAACGAGTTGAGCAAAAATGTAAGCAGGAATCCATGGAAATAGTGGCTGCATGGGGAGTTTTTACCTTTGAGTGTTAAGAAATAATGGAGGAATTAAGTGGGAAGTGATGGAAACCACGAAAAGCTGCCAAAAGCCCAGAGAATTGCTGAGAGCGTGACCTGCTCTCAGGACACATCTTTTTCTAGTAGACTTTGAGGGGCCCACAGGAAATGTTCTTTAGAGTAAACCAGGGGTGGGTGGGGAAAGAACTATGCAAAATACATTGTGCTTTGCCCTAAATATTAGTTCCTTCTTAGCATAAGAGGCTGAAATATTACTTTAACAAAGGCCAGGGGTAATTTAAGCTAGATGTTTAGCTCCTGTGCAAATAAACACGCAGATTGAACCACCGACAGCCTCTGTGCTTAGCTCTTTCATCACTCCTTTACCTCCCCAGGGCCGCAGCAACCGACGAGGAAAGCAGGGAGGAAAAGCGAATGGGCTAGGATGCTACACGCATGCGTTAGAAGCCGCCCAACTCCCCCGCGGCGTCCTTTCTTGGAACAAAACTAACGTGGAGGCACGGAGCTCCGCACTTTGCGTAGACTCGCATTTCCTATTGCTCCTACTGCCCGTGTGCAATCCGCGAGCGGCGCAGTTCCCCTGCGCAAGTTGCGTTATTCCAAGTGAATGGCTGGGTGGTGCGTGTACGCCCCGAACGTAGCACCCATAGGCGGACGGGGTGCGGCTGCGCAGGGACCTGAGTGGGCCTTGTACGCCCCTGGCGTAGAGTGGTGTCTGGCGCCCGGACTTGGGCGACGCAGTTAGCGCAGCGGGCTTTGGTGAATACACGATTTGGTGCAGCGGGGTTTGGTACCGAGCGGAGAGGAGATGCACACGGCACTCGAGTGTGAGGTAACTATAAAACCCCGATTTGTTTACATTCCCTCCCCCAGAACCGGCCCCATGCGCGGCGGAGACTGCGAGTCCCGGGACGGCAGGGGGGTAGAAAGGGAGACAGGATCCGGGGAGTCGGGGCTGGGTTCCTCGGGGATCTGGGCTAGGGTTCCCGCAGCTGCTGCAGTCGGCGGCGGCGGCGGCGGTGGCGACGAGCCGGAGTAGAGCGCGCGGTGGGCTGCGCGTGGGGTGCCGCGGCTCCTCGTGTGCGCTCTGGGCTGCAGCCGGGGTGGCGGCTGGGCAGCCTCCTGCCCGCGCGAGGGGCTGCGCGGCTGGGGGGCCGCGCGGGCCGCGGCGGGATGGGGGAGTGACCGCTGGGCGGGCGGCGGCGGTTAGGGGCTGCGCGCGGCGGCCGGGGGGCCGAGGGGACGGAGCCTGCAGAGGCGGGGAAACCTGTGGCCCGAGGGTGGGAGCATCCGCAGTCAGGTCTCGCCGGGGATGAGGCGGGAGCCTAGTCCTCTCCGGCCTCCCCTCCGATCTGGCGCGGGGTCTGGCGAGGAGACCCGGGAGGGTCCCGGCCGAGCCGGCTCGGGGAGGCTAACGGACGGCGGCGCCTGTGCTGCTGCCGCGGGAGGCCTCGTGGGGACTTGTTTCCTCCCGAACCAACTGAAAAGCCGCGGCGGGGCGCGGGGGAGTGAACATCTGAGCCTGCCGGGGTCTCGGAGCCGAGGGCTCGGGTGGGGCCGGGACGGGGTGCGTGGGGGGGCCGGATGGGCCGGGAGGTGGCGCGGCAACGGGGCTTTGTTCCTGAAAGCGCTGGGCGGAGAGCTGGGGGCCCGGCTGGGGAGAAGTAGAGGCAGCCTGGCGGCGGGCCCCCGGAGCTCTAGGGATGTGCCGAACTTCTTGCCTTACCCCCCCGTTCCCCGAATGGGACCCCCCGGAGAACCCTAGCTGAGGAGGGGCCTGGTGGGGCCGCGCGCGACGTGACGTTGAAGGTGCTTCCTGTGGCTTCTGTGTAGAACCGTTCACGTGGGAGCCTGTCCGCATGGGCTGTCCTTACGAGCCAGGAAGAAAGATCGCAGCAGCGCCCGCAGCCTTCGGTGGAGGGGGCTTTCACTCAACCTGTTTTAAGTAATAAAGAGACAAAGCACGTAATTCAAAAGAAAAAGATGGCGGGTTGTACTGTCTTTAAAACTTTCCTGTCTTCTACGTTGTTCCATACTCTTACCTTGGAACTGAGTCATTCTTGATGGAGCAAAACTAGCATGTGACAGATTTTCATTCATGTGTGTTTTCTTTTTAGATACATAGCTAAAGTCTACACAAGGACAAGCAAGTAATGAAAGAGTTGGACAGTCTTAGAATGTTTTGGTGTAGCAATACAATCAAAAGTCAAGACTTTGTGTGCTGTGTATTGTTTTATGTTAATACTTTCTGTTCTATGAATTTTGAATACTTGATGAAGCAGTCATCTGTTCTAGACCTTGGTGGTCGGCGGTATAGACATCCCACATCTTATATTCAATGAATATTCCAGTAGAGGGAGAAATACATAGTATCAGAAAGGGCCATGAAGAAAATAATGATCTACTGGGGGAATTTTTTTAAACTTTTGTGTAATAAATCTAAGAATGATGATTTAAAATGTATGAAACAGGATTACAACAAAGCAATTACATTAAAATACAATTATCAAAATACTAAATTTTTATGGCAAATAATTTTTATGGTAAAGCATTAAATTTCAATAATAGCAGATCTAATAAGTAATTTCAAACTAGTGAAGTCTGTTAAATGATCTTTAAGGGATTTAATTTGATTCTTATTGAGAAAATATCAGGTGCTGCATATGACTATAATTTCTGCCTTCATAGTGGGAGGAGTAACCAAACTTCAGAAGTTAAAGTGAGGATGTATTTTTTTTTCTTATTTTAATCTACAAACTTTCTGAACTCTAAACAGGCCTATAATTAAGAGCTCTGTGCAAGAATGATTTCTGTGGTGCTCTAAAAGTGGATGGCGAAGAGATCTCATGATAACTATATGTTGCCTGATAACCTGTATTTGTTCTTCCTGTTACCAATTTATTTTCCATTAACTGCATAGATGCCAACAGTTACTCCCTTTTTGAGCTGATTTGAAGTGCTTTGGAAGGTGTCAAGTTTAGCATGCAAGTACTACTATAGGGTTTTTTATTTTTTTTAACTGACAAGTAGAACATGGGATATAGGTATTATAGCAAGGGAAATTATTCAACACCTGGAGTGACATTTGCTTTTAAAAAAAATAAAGTAGTTTTACCTCATTCTATTTCCCTTTTTGCCTCCACTGTTAGTCAATATTGGAAAGAATTTGGAACTTTAGAGTGAAACTTAAGTTACAGAACTATTTAAGGTTAAGAACATTTTAAACTACTTTGGGTAACTTGAAATTGCTTTACCTTAACCTTTTATCTGTGAACTCGAAGTACTAAAACTACCTCATAGACTTACTGTACCCATTAAATGAACAGAGGCCAAAGGACTACAGATATTTAATTCATTTTACCTTTGCTATATACTAGTGTTTCAGTTCTTCATTGGTGGCTGAAGGACTACTTGGTTGAAGGGCTAATTTTTCCCTTTTCCCCTTAATTGATTTCCCCCCTCCCCTAAATGAAGGCTTAAGGATCTACTAGACCTTTGTGGGGGATTAGTTATCTTAGTGTTATTGTTCTGTTACTCATTTGTAATAACCATAGAACTTTTTCCTACTCTTGTACTTTTTAACTCACAATAGCATAGGAATGTATTATTTTACTTGCCAGACTAAATTCCTTGAGTAGGATGTGCTCCATACTGTTTTGTCATGCAGTGCTCATGACACTGTATTCAATGAATATGCAAAGCTTGGTTATCAAGCTCCTCATTCACCTTGAAGACACTGAGTGAAACAAAAGTAAAATGTAACATTAGCCCAGCCAGATTGTTTGAGTAGAAAGAACTTATTAAGACATTTACTAGTGAAGAGATGCAAAAGAACACAGTAGAAAATGGAAGAGTGTAGACAAAACAAAGCTAGCTTTCTCCCCTTCATAGCAAGTCTTAAAACCTGATAAGTCAAGTTTACAAGTGTAATTCTCAGAAAATTTACTAACTGCTTCAAGTTCACAAATTAAAAAAATGCTCTGTCCCAACAGTTTGATGCTGCCCCCTAGTGTTTGATTTCTCTGGACTTTTTTTTTTTTTAAGATTTATTTATTTATGCATACAAGCACTGGGGTACAGGCCAGAGGTGTGGGGGGGTGAGAGGATTCACCACAGAGAGCAGGGAGCAGAACAGGCAGATCAATGGAAGTACACTGCTGAGGGGAGCAGCGGGCACAGCAGGAGAGGTCTGCCACGCCATGTGGGTCCCCACCCTGGGCGGCAGCAGGGATGAAACTCATGTTGCAGTGGCTGCGGTTTGCTTCATAGTGCATTGCTTAACCCACTGCGCCACCAGGGAGGCCCTGGAAGTTTTCTTGAGCTTAGTTCGCCCATCACCTTTTCCTGCAAGGAGTCATTTAAATTAAATACCATAGTACTGTATAATCTAGTCTACACTGACTTCTCCAGCTAGTTAATGTTTATAATATGACTGGTCTTTTCTCTTAAAATTAACTTTGATTGCTTTTATCCCTGTGTTTTTCAATTTGGGGGTGAGTTGAGGGACAGTATAATGCCAAGTTTCCTTGCAAGAATATATGTAGGATTCCTCAAAACAAGAAGAATTTATGTTAAAGTTTTATCTTTGAAGTTTGTATATGAATAACAGTTTTATTCATTTACTCTTACCTCTTTATATTGGAGTGATAAAATAAGCTTTCTGGTTTAATATAGATTCATGTGACTTTATATTGCCTCAGTTGTACTAAAAATAAAATTTGAAAATGTTAAATCCATGGTGACCTTTTTTAAAAATTGAGGTTTATTTTGAACTATAACTTTCATAGAATGGATTTTGAAAAAAATAGAAATTCAAGGGGCCTTTAATAACCAGATTTGCTATAGTCATTTATGGTAAATGCTGAGATTTCAAATAATACAAGTTAACAATAGTCTACACTTCCCCCCCTTTACTTTTTTTTATTCATAAGTGTTTGTGTCTGTAACATAAGTTCTATGAATGGGCTACAAAATGACAGGTTTTTCCAAAATAAGCATATATATATTATCAATAAAAATTTACCATAGTAAGAATGTTTAAAAGTATGTTTAATAGGTATGAAGAAATTTACAACTGAATTTGTAAAGTTATAAATAACAGCATTGTTGAAATTATTTTCAGTGGCTTGAGACCACATTTAATGTGGACATGTTAGTATACCGTCGTTATCATTATTCATAATACAGTATCAAATTCTGTTTTTCTAGTTTCAAAACAAGGTTTTTGTTAGGTGCCAGATTGAATAATTGGATATTTAATAAGTTTTAATTTTTTTTCTGTTTGTATAAAGTTACAATTTTATTCAGGTAGTATTTAAATTATTTTAATTAAGAGTTGGTGGAAGATGATTTTAAAATTGCCTGATTTTATAATTTTATAATACATATAAAAGTGTATTTTATAGTCATATATACATTGTAGATATTTTAGTGGAAAAGTGATCAGATAACATTTGCAGTAACATTTCCAACTGCCATATTTACCCTTAGTATGTACCCTACTTTGGAGGACCACCCATTTCATTCCAAAAAGAGATTTGGGAGGATTAAAGTGAATTAGAATGTTACAGGAAGTATTTTGTATTATTGATGAATTCACATACTTTCATAGAACCAGCAGTATTATAAGAATTACTGTGAACTGAGAATAACTATTTTTAATCATCACGTTATAATCTGTGACATGTCAGTGATCACTTTAGTTATTAGGTTCATTTTCATTAATATAGGAGGTAGAAAATCTGAATTGTTTTCAGTTGTAACAAGATCATAGAGCTGCATTTCACAGTCCTGTTACTTTTTTATCTGCAAATAACTTTAGGTGTGCCCTCACACTGAACTCTTTTTTTTTGAATTCACTATATAATCTGAATTTTGAGTTTTAAAATACTGGGTTCCCTTACAGTTGTTTGCTGAATTGTTAATTTTTTAAAAATGTGTAGATTAAATCTAGGGTCACCATAGTATGACCCATTGGCCAGGTTAGCTTGCTTTTGTAAATTGGGTATTACTGGAACACAGTATCTTGGTTTGCTCATGAATTGTATGTTCTCCTTTTTATTCATAACAGTATAATTGACTAGTTGTCATAGAGATTTGCACAGCCCACAAACCTAAAATACTATCTGGCACTTTTATGTTGGCTAGCCCCTTATGTAATTCTTAATGTTATGTTTTAAATAGTCAGGTATTCTCCAGCTAAATAGTATAGAGCCTTTTTATTTCTATTCATTTCCATTTCCCCTCTGTAGAGGAATGCTACCTTTATTATGCTTGCAGTTGGAATGTGAAATCAACCTTCAATCTTGAGGCACCACCTTATCTACTACTTTTTATGTAGTTACCTTCTCTCATAGTTTACCTTCTCTAATTTAAAAGGTGATTGTGCATTCCATGTTGCTGAGGGACATAGCCTCTTGGTGAAGGGAGCTATGGAAAGATTGATGAATACCTTATTAAGATAAATAGAACAATATGTAATTTATTACTGCATTATAAAACAATGAGATCAGTAAAGCAGTATATTAAAACAAATCTCTTATGTTTACTTATTATAAATTATAGTTGCTTATTACATAGCAAAACAGAATACCTACTATATGTGTGTTTATATATTACACAGCCATGAGATTGTACTATTTGGACCTTTTTTAATATAGAATTTCAACTGACTTTATAACTGCTTAATGTTTAAAACATACTTTTAAAGATGTTTTCTAAAATTAGGATACTGCGTTTTTTTTCAAGTAAATTGTGCCATATAATTAGAGTAAATAAAATTTATTTTAAAGGAAGTAATCATACTAATTTTTAAAAAGTGAAGGACTGAGTCAGAAACACTAAAATCACAAAAACTAAGGGAAAACGACCTTTTTAAATTCACAGTAAATACATAGCAATATAGTTTATAATTTATAAAACAAATGTTAAGCTTCTTCTGTGAAGATTTTTGCTTCAGCGTACTAAAAAAAGTTTTGAGGCTAAAGTATAAACTTTTTTAGTCAACATAAATATGTGAGAGTATTTTTTGTTCAGTGGATGCTTTTATTTTCCCTGAAAAAGAAATGGATCTTATAGATCTTATTGAATGTGACATGACAACCTTTGTACTGAAAGAAATATTGCAATCAAAATAAGAAGACATTGAACAGAACTGAAGACTTTTTTGCAAGAATGTATGACCAATTTACATTACATTAAAGCTGTATATGTATATAAAAATAATGAGACATCAGGAACAGTATGAAAAGCATAAAAGCCAGACAAGTATTTCAAAGTAACACTGAGTACTAATAAGAATGCTGTGATCATACTGCTGGTGGCAGTATAACCAAACTTAATTGCTCTAGAAACCAGTTTTACAAGTATATAGTATTAAAATTTTCTAATTTATCCCCCTTTCTTGAAATTATAGTAAAAATAATAACACAATTTAAATTAAAATAATTGGGCCTCCCTGGTGGCGCAGTGGGTTAAGCAACTTACTATGAAGCAAACCGCAGCCACTGCAGCACGAGTTCGATCCCTACTGCAGGCTGGGGAGGTGACCCACATGGCGTGGCAGACCTCTCCTGCTGTGCCCGCTGCTCCCCTCAGCAGTGTACTTCCATTGATCTGCCTGTTCTGCTCCCTGCTCTCTGTGGTGAATCCTCTCACCACCCCCCACACCTCTGGCCTGTACCCCAGTGCTTGTATGCATAAATAAATAAATCTTAAAAAAAAAAGATTTCCTACATAAAAAAAATTAAAATAATTGAATATTTTGATTAAAATTCTACAAATTCTTGAGAAAATCTTGAAACTAGTTTTCTTCCACAGTGAGGTGAATTTGTAGTTGTTGATTTTTATTTCTATTTTCAGTCATTGTTATACGTGAATATATCTAAAGAACTAATAGTTATGTGAAATTTTTTTTTAAAAGATTTATTTATTTATGCACACAAGAACTGGGTACAAGCCAGAGTCGCTGGAGGTGAGAGGGATCACCAGACAGAGTGGGCAGCAGAACAGGCAGATTGACTGAAACACTGCTGAGGGGAGCAGCGGGTGAGCCAGGAGAGGTCTGCCTCGCCATGTGGGTCCCTTCCCTGGTCCGCGGCAGGGATCAAGCTGGTGCTGCAGTGACTGTGGTTTCCTTCATAGTGCGTTGCTTAACCCACTGCGCCACCAGGGAGGCCCAGTTATGTGAAAATTTTAAGGAGAAAAATCAGTCCCTTGTCTTTCATATTTTTCTGCCTTGAGAGAAAATTCCTTTAGACAAGGAATTCTTTTAGTTGATTACCTTGCTGTTCACTGCTGTGTCTTCAAATGATGTTCATTACTTCTGTGGTTTTCAATTTTATCCTATATATTTTTATTTTTTCTTTATATTTTTAATGAAAGATAAGGATTTAGCTCTTTTTCCCCCTTTCCAAATATATTTCCATTGCCTCTAAACCCCAGTTTTTCAATACAATTTTATTATAATTTTGGTTTAGAGCAGTTTTTAATATATCTTTGTGACTTATAAAAGTTATTTACAAGTGATCTACTGCTTTTCCTTTCACACACATTTCTAGCACTAATATTTTTCCCCTTTTTTATTTTTCCATATGCCTACTTACTACAAAATGGAAAGGTAGTATACCTAAGAAGACTTTATAAAAAATGTTATTTTTCTTATAATTTACACATTGTTAAAGTGATAATATAGATTGATTAGTCATGAAATTGGTAGTTTGCTAGTAAAAGTTAAGTCGCTTTGATACTTGAATCACACTTTTGTATGATTCTGCTAAATGATTGAATTAAATTATTTCACTTGATTCAACCATTAAGAGGATCATGATAGCTTGAAGTAATTATAAGGACAGCTAAATGTTGCTATGGGGTGGCAACATCGGGAGTACACTGAGTGAGAGAGATTACTCAGTGGCCATACAGGGATGTAATGTGCAAACCCCTTGGAAAGGCAGTCTCCTATTAACTGGCATCAAGTACAAAGATGGGGCAAGTATGTAGGGAGTGTACCTGCCTGGGGAATGGTATTAGGGATGTAAGCTAGGGTGGCGTGACCAAGGGTTATTGCCTGGAGAACTCCATTATTCCTGCCAGTCTAAGCATATTATCTCTATTCTAATATCTTCCTTCTGTTTTCAGCAGGTACTGGTTTTTCAGTAAGTTCTTCACACTGGCATAACCCATATGTCTTGAAGCTGCGGATGGCATAACCTACTTAGAGCAGGCAGGTTTGGGGATCTAGGGAGCCCTTCTCCCTGCTCTGTAACACTAGGACTTTTGCCGTTGGTGAGAGGCCCCCTGTATGATCCTCCACCTAGCTGACAAGCAGGAATTCTGGGCACCAAGATATATCATGGAGAATAAGAGGCCTGGGGATCCCACAGATAAAATTAATTAGACAAAAATTTTCCCTGATGGGAAAGAAGTAGCCTGTGCTGTTAGTGGCATCAAAAAATGTTAATCTTAACAAAAGGAATGTCCTGGACAGTGTGATTTTTTTTTTTTTTTTTTTTTTGCTTTCTGATTTCATAGAAAGGATCATTTTAAATGGCAATACTTATTCATAATAGGCTGGCTCAAAATCAGGGAGGTTTAATGTTGAAAAGTGACTGAAAACATAAAACACAAAGGAAAGAGGATAAATGATCAAGATTTGAGGTAGTGGCTATTCTTAGAATAAAGGCAATTGCCAGTGGTAATGAGTCAAAGAACACAGCGCTGCAGGTTGAAGTCAGAGACATGTGTATCTAACTCAGATTCTAAAGTTAGCACTGTTTAAGTCCTCTTTCATAGTATATGTTCTGTAGGCTTATAAACACTTGTTGTTCAAAGAGATTGAAGGCTATTTACTGAAATAATGAATAAATGAGATGTTCTTTCTATTCACAAACAGCAGAATAGACACAGGAATATCATAGGTGTCTTTCTACAGTATGATACGAGGCTCTCTGTGATGAATGCTCAAAAAGCAAAAACTTTAGTTATTTTAACATTTAATGAGGACACGTAGGTTTGTACATGAATGTTTACTATATAGCATGTCCTCAAATGTTTTTTAAAAGATTTATTTATGCATACAAGACCTGGGGTACAGCCCAGAGGTATGGGAGGTGAGAGGGACCACCAGAGACAGAGGGGGAACAGAACAGGCTGATTGACTGAAATCCCCTGCTGAGGGGGCAGCGGGCAAGGCAGGAAAGGTCTATTGTGCCATGTGAGTTCTCTCCTTGACTGGGGATCAAACTCATACTGCAGTTGGCTGCGGATGCTTCACAGTCTAGTGCTTAACCCCCTGCGCTACCAGGAAGGCCTTGGATTTGATACATTAAGTCAAGACTCAGATGTTTATATTCTTTCTCTTTTTTAAATAAAATTTAGTGAGCAGGAAGGTGCATCATAATTCAGTATACCCAAGTTCACTTAATATGCATCTACTATTTTTATATGAATGAATCTCAGTGGAAATATTAGTGATTATCTGAAGTATGTTTATTTGGGGAGGAGAAAGATACATTGGAATTCCAAACTGAGACTGTTGGCATACATGGATTAAATAGCTGTGAAGTGGGACAATGGAAAAGGAAACCTGGAAGCTGTACAATGATTTTTGTGTTCCTACTGAGAATTCATTATTGAAATAATTTTATACCTTGAAAAACTGCATAATGTCAATGAAACTGGCATGTTGTGATGATTCTATCTGACTTCTCAAATGCTAATGAATGGAGTGCCTCTTGTAATCTAGAGCTGATTTCAGATGTACTAATGCTGTACATGTTTTTGGAATATTTTTGATAGGATTCTCTCAAAGGAGTTAAAACAAAGGGACTTTTCCTCCTGACTCTATACTTTTTGAAAGTTAAGTGAAAGATACAGAATACCACATCAAATAGCGGTAGTAGCTTCAGTTAACTTACTTAATTGCTTTACAAAAAAGTTTCATATAATTTAATTCAATTGGTGGGTAAGTGGAGGTGCTATTTTACCTGTTTCGCAGAAAGGAAGCGGTGACAGTGCTGGGTTGAATTAGAGACAGTACTCCTATGCGCTCCTATAGTAGTACAAAATAACTGCAGTCAGTGGGCTTTTCAGAAATTGGATCAAAAAATGAATCCCAGATGTATTACTATTAACAATTTGTACTTACGTAACAGAGTAGAAAAATATTTAATTAAACCATACCATTTAAAAAGTAGACATACTATTTTATTTGGTTCTCCTAATCACTGTGAAATAGAGCAGTGTTTAATACTCCCATTGTATAAGTGGTAACAAGATCTGATTAAGTAACTTGCCCAATGACAATATTGAGTGACAGGTAGCTATCTTAGATCTTTGACTCCTAGTCAAAGAGGAGTCTAAGTTTCTTCAGTATGCAGACAGTTTCATTGCTTCTCACCCATTTTCTTGTGTACTGTTACTGAATTACGAGAGAGCTAAATCTGTATCTGAATATCTGTATTCTTAACAATATGGATAGGCGATGAAACCATTCAGTGATAGTCATACAGTGTGTTTAATTCACAGTCTACAACATGAAACTGATTTCTGTCATTACTTGAAGAAATCCTGTAATAAGATCTTTTAAAAAATGAAGTCCTTCTTGAAATTGGAGTACCATATACACTTATTAAATACATTTTTACCTAAGTTTACTTGAAATTTGCTATATTTTTAAAGTTCAGGTTGAGGATTTTAGTGATCTCTTGGTTTCTACCTCACTGACCTTCGAAAATACCAATCCAGAACATTGTAATGGCTCTTTTTAAACCTTGCTAAGCACTTTATAATACTTTTTGTATGATTACTAATTTGCATGTGTATTGTGAGAGGATATGACAGATAAATATTTTGCTCATTGATTTGTCTCCATTTTCCTTTAAAACACACACCAAATAAAAATCTTTAAAATCAGAATAATTGAATAGATTGCACCAGGATGTACCAAGTTATTGGGCCTCTCCAGTAACAGGAACATAGTATTGGAAATGGAGAATTCTTTTTGCATATATAATTTATTATGTCAAGCAGTCATATTAAATAGTGTAGTGATAATTCTTATTTACCTTTTTTTAATTATTATTGACAGGAGACATTTTTTGCCCTTTAAAAAGGATTTTAGTGTGGATGATGCTTTTTTTTTAGTGTAGATGAGTTGCTTTGGTAATTTAAGTGTCCTTCCTTGCTCAAGATACAAAATATACTTATGGAGTAGAAAGAGCCTACTGACTTCCAAGTTAGGGGACTGCCACAAACCTGCAATGCCACCTTAATCATATCATATATGTTTTCTGGGTCTTAGATTTCTGTGTATAAAATACCTAGTGGTCTCTTTGGTTTCTACCTCACTGACCTTCAGAATACCAATCCAGAACATTGTAATGGCTCTTTTAAAACCTTTATAATACGGTGGAAAGACTTTATATACCATGTGCCATCTGTCCCATTCAGGTAGGTGATGTCTCTCCCTAGTGTTTCTAGTTATTTACTGTCCTCTAGTGTCTTACAAATACTTTCTTTTAATGGTCTTATTTCAGATTTCTCATCATTTTTGTTTATATTTTCTATTTTGTTTTTGCTGGAGGAAATTTCATCTTTAAAAAACTTTACAAGGCCTCCCCAGTGGTACAAAGGTACAAAGCTTCAGCACAGTGAAGCTATCAGAAGACACTACAGCCCCACCAGGAAGCAAACCCACATGGCACAGCAGATCTCTCCTGTTTCACCTGCTGCTCCCCTCAGCAATGTATTTTAGTAGATCCACTCTGTCTCTGGTGAATCCTCTCACTTCCCCCCTACCCTCTTCCACCTCTGGCATACACCTCAACTCCTGTATGCATAAATAAATCTTAAAAAAAACCCTTTTCATTGAAATACAATATGTGTAAAGAAAAGATACAGAGCATATGTTCATTGAATTGTTATCACAAAGTAAACATATCTGTGTAAATATTGCTTAGGTCAAGAAAGAAAATTAACACACTTTCCAATCCCTATTTTTATTCCCTACCTTCCTTTCAGAAAGTAATCATTTCAGTTTAGTTTTGCCCTTTTTAACCTTCATATAAGTAGAATTATATGGTAAGATTTCTTTAGTGTTTGTCATCTTTTGCTTGTGTGTTGTTAAAATCCCTCTGTGTTAATCTGTGAAACTGTAATGTCACCTTTATTCCTGTATAGTATTTCAGTGTAAGATTATTCTTATTTATCCATTCTTTAGTAGATGAACATTTGACTTTATTTTTATTTGAGATATGATTAATAATGGCTATGTAAACTTTCATGTTTTTGTTTTCTGGTATCTCTATGCATTTCTATTAAACATATACACAGACATAGAATTGATATGTGAGTGGATATGCTTATGTTTACCTTTTTACATATCACCTCAAAGAGTTTCCCAAAAGGTAGCAATCTATAAGAAGTGAATGCAAATTCTAGTTTGTTCCATTTTCTTATCTATGTTTTTTGTTTTTGATTTAGGTTTATAATCCATCTTTAATTGATTTCTCATATATGGCCTGAGGTAGGGGTCAAGTTTTTTTTTTTTGTTTTTTTCTTCTACATGGCACTCTAATTGACCATGCACCAAGGAAATGAAAAACCTCTGTTTGTTCCCCTTATGTTCTTACATCAAACACCATATTGTCTTTTATTTAACTAATAGAGTAAATGCCCCCCTGGCTTGTTTAAGAGTGCCTTGGCTATTCTTGGTCCTTTAAGGTTCCACATAAATATAAAAAATATCTCACTAGTTTTCACAAAGAAACTTTGGGAGTTTGAGGAATTACATTGGATCTTTATTATCCAAACATGAATATGATTATAGCCATCCATTTACTTAGGTCTTTCATTTCCTTTTTTTATGTGAAAGTTTGACACTTTTTGTTAGATTTACTTCAAGGTATTTGTTACAGCAATTGATACCTTTTTTTAAATTTGATTTTTACAATTATTACTGGTGTGTAGATATATACAACAGGCTATTGTTATTTTACCTGATAACTATTCTAAATTAACTTAATTTTTAGATATTTTCTGTATATCTCACCATTCAAGAATATGGAGTTTCATTTTTTCTTTTTAAAGATTTTATTTATGCATACAAGAGCTGGGGTACAGGCCAGTGGTTGGGAGGTGGTGGTGGTGAGAGGATTCACCAGAAACAGAGTAGGGAGCAGAACAGGCAGATGGAATAAAATACACTGCTGAGGGGAACAGCAGGTGAGGCAGGAGAGGTCTGCTGCACCATGAGGAAGGACCCATTCTTTTCTTTTTCTTACAACATTTTATTATTTATTATTTATTGCAGTGATGAGGACCTCAAGACAGAGGGCAGGGGTCAGCAGTTTGTTTTTGTTTTTTTTTGTAAAGGAAGAGAGCCAACAATTCCTACATAAATATATAGATTCTTAAATGTTATGCCTCAAGAGAATGAGTCTTTGGTGGAGTCTTGAGCAATTTGTATTAATTTGAAGGGCTATGCATGCTTAGTGAAATTGAAAGGACACATTTATGTAAGAAATTGAAGAAGGAAAAAATGATTCATAACCATGAAGGAAATGGGGTAAAACCTTTGCCTAGTGAATTAAACTCTAAATGTGCCTAAGAACAAACTAATGCTTTCTTCTTTTTAAATCCCTTTAGGAAAAATAGAGATGAAGGTACATATGCACACAAAGTTTTGCCTCATTTGTTTGCTGACATTTATTTTCCATCATTGCAACCATTGCCATGAAAAACATGACCATGGCTCTGAAGAGCATCACAGACACCATCGAGGAATAACAGAATCAGAGTCAAGCAAACTTCTGCTGGATGCTGAAAATGAAAAAAAGTACTATATTGAAAAACTTTTTGACCGTTACGGTGAAAATGGAAGATTATCCTTTTTTGGTCTGGAGAAACTTTTAACAAACTTGGGCCTTGGAGAGAGAAAAGTAGTTGAGGTTAATCATGAGGATCTTGGTCATGATCATGTTTCTCACTTAGATATTCTGGCAGTTCAAGAGGGAAAGCATTTCCACTCACATAACCATCAGCATTCCCATAATCACTTACATTCAGATAATCAGACTGTGACCAGCGTATCAACAAAAAGAAACCGCAAGTGTGATCCAGAGAGGGAAACCGTTGAAGTGTCTGTCAGATCTGACGATAAACATATGCATGACCATAATTACCGCTTATGTCACCACCACTGTTTGCATCATCACCTTGACCATAACACTACTCGCCATTTTCCTAATGATTCCATTACTCACACTGAGCGCGGGGAGTCTAGCCATGGACCGTCAACAGAGACCAACAAAACACAGGAGCAGTCTGAAAGCAAGCAGCCAAAAAGAAAGAGGAGGCCAAAAGGAAAAAAAGTTGAAAATTCTGAGGTTATTACACCAGGTTTTCCCCCCAACCGTGACCCGGGTGAACAGTCTGAACATAATCGAGTCCACAAGCTTGACCGTGCACATAACCCAGGTCATTCTCATGGACGTCTTCCAGAACATAGCGGTCATGATCCTAGTCACGGACACCCAGATCTTGATCCTGATAGTGAGGATGAACTTCGACATACTAAAAAGCGAGAAGCACCACATGTTAAAAAAAGTGCAATTTTTTCAGCTGCTAGTCACAAAGATCATAATGAAGATGACCGCCTACACGAGGTAAGTTAGAGTGAAACAGGTGATTGCTCCGTCATTCTCAGATATTTTGTAGACTCTTTTAGGTACAGAAAAAAGCAGCAGTGGAATAGTAGTATTCAAGCTTATTTCCTAGTAATGTACCCTACCAAATAATTTAAGGAA
Organism: Galemys pyrenaicus; assembly: GCA_019455555.1. NCBI lineage: Eukaryota > Metazoa > Chordata > Mammalia > Eulipotyphla > Talpidae > Galemys > Galemys pyrenaicus. The sequence continues at coordinate 1,416,432 of JAGFMF010011702.1, read as the reverse complement.
TGAAATCACAATCTGGATTTTCACAAGTTTGGATTCTTCATATCTTATTGTTTAAAATTTCTTAGAAACCTTAATTCTTTATTTTACTACCTTTTTAAGTAATGTTTGACTTCCCAAGTTACTTGTCATGTATTTCTTATGAAGCGGTTCCTAGATAATTGAAAATGAAGCTTTTTGTTCAACCTGTCCCTCTTGGGAACTGACCAATCGGTTTCTTTTTCATAATTATTTATTTTTATTAAATTAACTTTAGACTGGTCCCTTGTCATTGATCTAATTCCAAAGTAATTTTGCACGTGTTGTAGGTTTGTTCACTGTGTTAGTTTCTATAATAGTTCTATAACTATTCTATAATAATATAGAATATAATATAATAATTCTATAATAGTTTTTCTATACTTGGTCATAATATTAGTGTGTGTTTTTTTAATGCCTTTAACAGTTTTAGTATAAGTCCAAAAGATACAATAATAGGAACTTCACTTGTAAGTGGGATGGTTGTGATTTTTTTTATGCCCTTTTAAATATTTTCACATTCGTTTGGATTTTTTAAAAACTATTTACCCTTAACATTAATTTTTGTTTCATTAAAGGTCTATCAACCTCCTCTTTCTAATTTTTAGCACTCTTAAAAATTATTGAGTTTACTTTTTGTCCATATGTATAAAAAGTGGTATCATGTAATGTGGGTAACAACCTTTTTCTTTGCTCTTTGCCTTTGTCATTTAAGTATATTTTTCATCTAAGTACATATCTGTGTTTCTTCTCAAGATCAATCATAAGAAATTTGGGTTTTTTTTTAGTATTACAATACACTGATTTTAAGATATGTTATATTCAAGATAACATCTTTAAAAATCTTAGTGTATTTTTAAAGAACTATATATTCATTTGTTAGTGTGGCTAATATCCTAGAATCTTTGTTGATTAAAAACTAGACATTGTCATTAATGTTTACTCTTTGTATCATACTTGCGGGGTGTGCCCATTAGAACTGTTCTTTTGTATCCTGACAGGCCTGATAGATATTGGGAATTTTCTAAGGATTTACGGACATGTTCTATGCATTGTAGAGGGTAGTACCTCATGTTAATTCAGACCTAAAAGGATTATTGTTTTGTTTGTATATTTTTATTTTGTTTCTGAACTGTATATAAAATCATGTAATGAGATAGTCTAAGCAAACATGCTGCAAGAGTGAATATGTATGAAAAAGGCAGTACCATCTCCTTTGCCTTATATAGATACTTGTTTTTACTGTTTGATGGAGCCTCACTTGTTTATTATTTGTTTTGTCTTGTCCTTAAGGTACCAGTGGATGATACAACTCATTTTTCACCTTTCAGCTTTTGCATTGGATCAGAATTTCTCAATATAATACTTTTCTGAGGGTACTGTAGGCAGTGAAATTGTCTGTTATAGTTGTACTTTAATATCAAGTTATTAAACTACTCTGCCTATTTAAAGTGTTCACAAATAAAAATCTTGAGGTACTATTGTGCTTTGACTAGTAAAGTCCTTTTTCTCCTTACCTCATATGGATCTTGATAATATAGTTGTAATTCTTATCCAGGGCAGAAAGTCATTGTTTTTCATATGTTGGAGTAAAAAAAAAATAGTTAAAACCCTTAAAATGTCCTGGGTAATCAAGATGAATATATTTCTATTATAAATTCCTATTTAAAAAAAAGGTATCTGTATCTGTGTATTATTACACATTGTCTTTAAATATATAGACTATTTCTATTATAGTCTTTCTGCGTAGTATTCTTAACTTACTTTTTTTCATCAATTTCTTTGCAGTGTTTGAATGTCACTCAGTTGTTAAAATACTATGGTCATAATGCCAATTCTCCAATCTCACGTGAACTGTTTACATATCTTTGCCCTGCATTGTTATATCAAATCGACAGCAGACTTTGTATTGAACATTTTGATAAACTTTTAGTTGAAGATTTAAGTAAGGATAAAAATCTGGTTTCTGAAGACAAGACAAATATAGGGGCATCAGGTAAGAAAAATTTAAGTTTTTCTCCTAAAAGTATATTTTTCTTTAAAAAAGTAGTTGGATTAAGTAATTTGTAATTGTTGCCTTCCTTTTGTTGATTTTAACCTGTTTTAATGAGGTTTAGGTATGTATCCTTATAAAATATGGGGGGAATATGGGAATGGGACTACAGCACAGTTATCTCTTCTGGCATTAATTACTGTGTTTTCTCTGGATATAGAACAATATTTAAAAGGAAATACATCTTTGAGGTAATTGGATCCTTACTGATGGGCAATTGTGAATAATGAACCCCTAACTAAAGTTATTTGGTGTTATCATTACTTACCATTTGACAGGGTTGAAGGCCTCTTGTAAAAAGCAAAGATGTTTTTGCAAGAAGCAAAAAGAGAAGCTGTGTGGTAAAACTGTCTCAGAGATGCCAATGATTGGCACTGAGTACTTCTAGAGAGATTTAATTAAGGTAAAACCAAAACTTTTAAAATTTATCGTTAGACTTTTTTAAAAATCATATCCTAGTTGCTAGATAGTTCCACCTTGATATTCACAGATATCCATCCCCCACTTACTGATTCCAAAACTTAGACATCACACAAAATTTGTACCTTTCATTGAGTCTCATTGCCATTACAGTTCATTCTTTTGATAATCTGAAGATCTTTGATTTTTTTTCCTTATGTTTTCATTTTATTTCCTTTTTTGCTGTGTAAACCAGTTGTCAAGTCCAATTGTGTCTGACTTTATTTATCTTCTAACTCCATCCACTCTGTCATAAAACTTTAGTTCAGGCCCTTCACGGTTCCTATTGAATTGGTGAAAGGGCTTCATAACCTTCCCTGCCTGTGTTTATATCCCCCGTGTAGGTCATCCTTAGCACTTAAGCTAGATTTATCTTTCTAAGCAAATGAGATTTTCTGAGAGGTTTTCTTTATAGTGATAAATTATAAAGCTGCTGTTTTGTTAATATAGTATATTTTTATTAAGAAAGATGCTGCAGACGCTATTTTAAGCTCAACTCATTTACTATTCACAGTAGTTCTATGAAGTGGAGCGTGTTATTGTATAAATTTCCTAAGGTTTAGCTGTTTTGTTCTCCACGTGCTAAGTGTTTTGTATGTTTTTGCCCCACCAGGTTTCATAATAATCCATTATTACATTTTACATGATCCTTGTTTTTTTTTGCAGACAAGGAAACTGTTGCTTAGAAAAGTTTAGTAACCTTCTGACAATTCCTAGATGATAAAGCCCATCAATTTAGTAATGTTGGTCTGAAAAATGCTGGGGGCAGTTTTCACTATGGTATTATCTTACAACTTGAGTTACTATTTATCCAAATTTAGCTAACTCTGGTATAACTTCTGTTGTTTTTTTCTTCTTTTATACTTTTCATTATATGCCTAATATTTTCTATATATCTTTTATGTCATAATCAGTAATATCTCTCAGAACATGGATTTGATATTAAGTGCTAGTTACTATTTTAAGGGCCTGCAGTTGGCTATATTGTTCAGTTTAGAGTCCTTTAGTTTTCCTGTTAAGCCTTCCTGCCTATCTTTTTATCCTTATTGCACAATTTCTTTTCCTTTTGTTTTTTGCTCTCAGTTCAAACCATAACAAATTCATGATAATAGATTTTTTCCCCTGTCAATTGAAGTGACATTGGTTTATAACATTACACAGGTTTTAGGTGTACAGCATTGTAAGTCAACATCTGTATATACTACATTATATTCACCACCAAAAGTCTAGTTTCCATCCTCCACTATCAGCTGACTGACCCTTTTAATCCACTTATTATCTCTCCCTTCTCTGTTGGTAACCACTGTTTTGTTCTTATAATCTAAGAGTTCATTTCTGTTTTGCTTGTTCATTAGTTTTGTTTCTTTATCTTTCATATATGAGTGAAAAATTTAAGTTTCACATATGAATGTAAAATTAATGAGAAGTTCTTTAGTATGCTTTGGAAGAATGTAAGTAAAAGGGTGATACTTGGAGAATCATGTTTAATACTATTTTTACAGATAATTCACACACAGATAAAGTGATAAGTATTGTTATATATAAGTATAGTCAGTTAAAAAAAAAATCCAAAAATCATCCTTTAGATAGACAAACTGTTCTAAGATCAGTAATGCCAGAGAAAGTGAATGTGCAACTAGATTTGAATTTTGTTCTTTGGATAGATAAAGTATGTGTCCTTTCCTGGCTTTCGTGTTCACTGGTATTTGTAGATGAGTACACAACCTGAAAGCTCCAGTGTCTTAGGTCCTCATAAATTCTGACTTGGCAGAAGAGAAGCAAAGCCTAGGTCTGAGATTACCTAATTAAAAATAAAATCTATTTGTCCTTAACACAGAAAATTGGACACTAACAAGATTGTTGCAGTTAGAGTTAAAACTAATAGCTCTTCTAATGTTTTTAAGACTTCTAAATTCTTTTTTTTTTTTAAAGATTTATTTATTTATGCATACAAGCACTGGGGTCCAGGCCAGAGGTGTGGGGGTGGTGAGAGCACTCACCACAGAGAGCAGGGAGCAGAACAGGTAGATCAACAGAAGCACACTGCTGAGGGGAGCAGCGGGCACAGCAGGAGAGGTCTGCTGCACCATGTGGGTCCCCCCACTGGCCGGCAGCAGGGATCGAACTTGTGCTGCAGTGGCTGTGGTTTGCTTCATAGTGCGTTGCTTAACCCACTGCGCCACCAGGGAGGCCCAAGACTTCTAAATTCTATATCCTTGTTTTCATTGGAGCTATAGATTATGACGGCATTATCTGTATTGTGTTATTGACATGATCTATATATTGTAACAGACCTGTTTGATAGGTTCTAAACTATAGTAATATTGAAAGTTACAGTTTATTCAATCTGAAAGCCTTAGAGGAAATGGCACTTGCTTTCAAAACAAACTTATTACTAGTAGTGAATATTGATCAGTTGTTTGCAGGTGGTTATTAGTATTGTCAGAAATGAAGCTTGAATTAATTATGTCCTGATAGATGTTAATAATTGTTAGAGAGAATGCCCTGCTACTAATTATTTTTAATGACTGTTGCACCATTAAGAAAGGTTAACTTGTTCTATATAAATCTCCCATAGTGACACAGCTACTACCTCATTAACTGCACAAAGACTGCTGTAAACCAAATATGGCATATACTATATATGGTAGAAATCGTTTGTTTCACAAGATTGGCTCATTTAGTCATAGAGTTGACCCTCACTTAATTACCAAGAGGGGCTGTGAATAGGCCGCTAAGCATTTTCTGCCAATTAAAATGCTGAAACAGTGTAGAAAACTGCCATCTTGCACATGCTTTGAACCAAGTTAATTAGAAAGTTTCCACAGATGAGTGCTTCTTTTTAAAAGAATGCATTTTCTCTCTAGATAATGAGAAAGGGAATTGGTGAATAACTAAGCTTGAAGACCTTTAACGTTTTAAGCGACCTAATTTGCAGAATAAGTGAAGCTTGTTTCAGACATTTGATGTTTTTTACTGCATATGGTATCTTGGGTACAAATAAAGAAAGCATTTGCCAATTGTATTTAATAGTTTGTGTGTTGTTAGTTTGGTGTAAGGTTTATAAAAGATGCCTTGTACCCTTTGTTGGTTTTATTTTTTTACTTATTTATTTTGCTTTATACCAAACAAATTTTGACTGCAAAAACACAATGATTTGGTTAGAATTTGAAACAATTTTTTTTTATTACTGTAGGCTTTTTTCTACACCTAGGACATTTATAAAGGTAAACAGTATTCTAAAAATATCAAGGGAAATCTTTTCAAGTGCAATAAATTTAAAACAACATGAATTCTCATTGGTCAAAAGTTTTGTGATTTTCTTTGATGACTTCTAAGTTGTTAGGAGAATGATATTAAGTTGTTAGTGCTAGAGAACTAAAATTATTTTTAAAAATTAACAATAAATCAGTATAAGAAAATAAGTATCTGTATTAATATAGACTTCATATGCACTAGCTGGCTGTTTTGCTAATTGTGGATTAGTTATGATATGTAGAAAATAAAGAAGTTTTCTGACTTTTCTGAAGCAGGAAAATCTAGCTCTTTCCTCCTTATTTCTTGGCACTGGCAAAAACAAATGATAATTTGTTACCTGGTATATAAGTACTTTAATTAACTTTAATGACATTAAAATAAGCTTAAGTATATTCTGGTAATAGTATGTATTTATAAATTTGTTTTGTAGTAATTATTTGTCCCTCTCCCTTTGTTATTCAAATTCTACTCAAATTTTAAAATATTGACTACCATTTGTATTAAAGAAATGTTCCTTTCATGTTTAATTGTACTTTTAAAAATCTTCTTCTGTAAAGCCACCTCTGGAGGTAAATACATAATCACTTGGCCAAGAATTCTCTGAAAATACTACAACTAAGTGAATAAATAAATAGGTTGAGCGAGTTCTGTGGGCTTAGTTTTGACTTTGTCATTTTAGCTAGCTATTTAACTTTTTTATTTTGGTAAAATAGATATAGAATAACATTGGCTATTTTAACCATTGAAGTATATGATTCAATAGTATTTACTACATTCACGGTAGTGTGCAGCCATAATAACACTCTGTATTAACCCAGATTAAAAGTGGAAGCCTTTATGTCCCCTTATTCATAGTCCCCAGTAATCTATAGTCTTTGTCACTATGAATTTTATTCATAATGGGATCATATAACATTTGTTTTTTTGTATCTGGTTTATTTCACTCAGCATTATTTTTCAAGGTTCAAGTGTGTTGTATATATTAAAACTTTATTCCTTTTTAATGGCTAAATAATATTTTGTTGTGTGGATGTACTACATTATGTTAATCCACTCATCAGTTGGTGGAAACAGGTTGTTTTCACCTTTCGGCTATTATGAATAATGCTGCAGTGAACACAGACGTATAAAAGTCTTTAATTTGTTTGGGAATATATCTAGAGATGGAATTCCTGGGTCATATGGTGATTCCTGTTTAGCTCTTTAAGAAGCTGTCAAACCTTTTCTACTGTGGTTACACCATTTTATGTTCTCAGCAGCAATGCATAAAGTATCTAATTTGCTAAATCTTTGCAAACGTTTCTCATTTTAAACATTGTCATTTATTAAGCATTAAGTGGTGTTATTTCACATTTAAGATCTCCTCAGTATACAAATCTATAAAGTATAAGGATGTTGGTCAGTATTGGAGTTTTCCAACTTATGTTTTGCAGGACAGTAGCTCCCTTAGATATACTTACTGATAGGTTCTGTGGTCAGGTTAGCTGGGAAAATGCTGAACATTGTGTTCTCACTGCAGAGATTCACATTGCTTATTAAATTCAGATTTTGTAAGTATATTTTTTAATATTTATTTTTATTTTTATACATGCAAGAACTGGGGTGTAGGCCAGAGGTGTGGAGGGGTGGGTAGGGGATTCACAAGAGACAGAGCGGGGAGCAGAACAGGCAGATCCACTGAAATCCATTGCTGAGGGGAGCAGTAGGCAAGACTGGAGAGGTCTGCTGCTCCTTGGATGGGGATCTAACCCAGCCGCAGCAGTGACTCTAGCATGGAAGTGCCGAGACTTAACCCATAGGCCTTCAGCGAGGCCCTTAAGCTTAGATGTTTTAAAGGAACTTATTTAACTGAGGTTTACCAAACTTGGATTATTAAAATTTCCACTCATTTCTTCGATTACCACCTATTTCATAAAATTAAGTGAACAGTTTGAGAAATATGAGTATAGTTTAGGAAAGCCTTTTTCAGCTATTCAGTTATTGTAATAAACCCAGTTGTAGCTTGTTTTATGTACAAAAAATTATTGAAACTTAGATTCTTTTAGTTCTGGAATTTAGTTATTTTTAAAAATCTATTAAAAACTCTTGAAGATAGTAAGCATGTCTGTGTATTTCCTCTAGGTATAAAAATTGGAGAACTAAAAAATGTTAAATGTTCAGAGTCAGATACAGATTAACTTTTTATCTTTATTAGATTTATTTAATGTTTGTATTTGACATCTTTTGTAGTCCCCAGGGCTTTCCCACCACCATTTCACCCATGCACCATCACCTCAGACCCTTGTGCTCTTTCTGCCCTCATCCCCGTCTTTGCCCTCCCCTCCCCCCCCATGATCCCTTTGTCTTTAACCTTTTGATCTTATTGAGTTTGTTTGTTTGTTTTTGGATGTAAGTGCCCTTTTCCTTGAGCTTTCTCTTGCTTTTTTGTTTTCTTCTTTATTTTTTGGTTGTAGTTGTTCTTTCACCTAAGCAGTTTTTTTGATACTTGTTTTTTATTGCTGAAAACCAAATTAATGACAAACATTAGCTACCATGTAAGCAATAAACCAGAAGTATGTCTTTCTTTTAAAAGTGTGTGTGTGCACATACTCAATGCATGTATCAACTCACTTTGTAGGGGCAACTGTTAAAGCTCAGTGTACTGCCTTTTCATTGAATAACTCTAGGTGCTATCATCACGCAATATTCTAAATAAATCACACGTCCCCAAAAATATAACTGACAATGGTGCTCTAGAAGTTGAGAAGTGCTATCACTATGAATTGATTTTGTAAGATTTTTTCTTTGTGAGATTTTGATGTTTTCTGAGTTTTAGATGTTAGATATCACAGAAGCTAAAGATTTTCTACTCATAAAGAATTTCTTTTAGGCATTTCTTTTCTTTACAGATTTATTTTCTAAAGTGGATGAGAAAGACATTAAATATTACAGTTGATATGTAGAAATTTTACCAGGAGTGTGTAATATGTGGCACATACCCACCTGCATAGGAACTCATGTGCCCATTCACATACAGACCCTCTTTGAAATGCATGTGTACGCACTTGGCTAAATTAAAGGTGTATCAACTACCCTGCTTGCTTTTTTGTTATAATGTATTTAGCTCAATATCAACAAATGAACTTTCACTAAATTCTGTTTTGGCTGATTTGGCATTTGGTGACTTGGTTTTGCCTAATTGACCAAAAGCTATTTGTGATTACAAATCATCTCAGAACTATCTTTATGGCTTCTTCAGTTTGTTTTTTTTTTTTTTTTTATTTTTATGTACTTAGTTGAAGTTAATATAGTGAGAATTTTAGAAATGAAATACTTGCTTAGAATAATGATCAATTTCTCATGGATGGAGCTCGAAGGGATTATGCTCAGTGAAATAAGTCAAAAGGCAAAAGAAAAATACCGATGATTTCAATCCTAGGAGGAATATAACAATCAAATAAGGAACCAAGGAAAAGAATAATAACAATGAAAAAAAAAAAAACAAAAAGACAAGAACAAATCAGCAACACTGTGTGTGAGGGGGGAGGATAATAGGATGAGGCAGAAAGAGCACAAAGGACTGAGGTGATGAAATGGTGGTGGGAAATGGAGACCACAGTTGATGTCAAATATAAATAAATTAAAAAAAAGAATAATGATCAGTTTCAGATAAAATTTTTGTAATTGGGGAATAGAACCATATTTTCTCTCAACTCTTTAATAATTAGATTTTGTAAATATGGTGATAAAATATATATGTTGGTTTATTAGGATATTAAATTTTATAACTAATAAGCTCAACATTTAAAATATGCTTGTGATGCTAATGTGTTTTAGCTTAAGTTATATATAAATTGTTAAGCATCTCAACTGTCTTATGCATCAAATGATATTCTTTCTATATTAAGATTTAAAAATTTAATTATATTAATGCAGAAATGAATAAATGTGTTCCCATTGTAGAATATAATGGAACACCAGAGAAAATAATAAATCAGCTTAATAAGATTTAACTCAATTTTAGCAAATATTGATTTAAATTAGTATCAATCTGGTTATATGAATTTTCTTGGACATTGGGACATAGGAGTAAAATAAGATATATTACTAGGTAGTGTTGATAACTAATTATAGTGCATTTTATGCCCAAATAATTCCGATTAATAAAAATTTCTAATATGAAGCATTACCAATTTGTTTATTTTCTGCAGTGTATTTTGGGTCTTTTCTGCAATGTTGGCAAGCCCCTCTATATCTAGCCGTATAAAATATATATATATTTACATTAGTGAGTATATAGTTAGTTTTTTCCACAGAGTATATTTGGGTATGAATTACCTGACATTTCCAGTAGTTTAATGCTGGTTTTCTTTAGGTTCTTAATTGACATTGCTTTTAGATTGCTTTAGAGATAAATTGTTTCTGGATTGTGTTATTGTCAAATTAAGGAAAAATATATCTGGGAAGGGAGAGTTATATGAGGCATTTATGTTCAGGTTAGTGTTTTTGTTACCAACCTCAACTTGTCCTGTTGTTACAAGCATCTTTTATCTCTCCCCTGCACCCCCTCTAATATGATTTGTGTTAGAGAGCTGTGGTGGTTTGACAAACACTTGTTGACCATTAACTTTCTTGGCTTCTTTCCTATCATGCTTATGTTTCTTATAAGTCATAATGTCAAAACATTTCTCCTGTATTTTTACCCAGTTATATGCCACATGCTGTACAATGACATTTGGGCCAGCAATGAACTGCACATGACAGAGTGGGCTGTGTGTGTGTATATATATATACATGTGTGGTAAACTCTACATGTGTGGTAAACTCTACCACCTGGCATTGGTTAAGTATACCCTATGATGTTTGCAGAGAGACAGAATTGTGTAATATATCTTAAAATGTGTCCCTCTCATTAAGTGACATGTGACTAGTGAAATTTTTTAAAAAGTGGTAAATTACATATAAAGCCAGAGTAGAGGAAAAAGTATAAAAATTTGTTTGGAAGAGAGATGTAGTTACTGGAAATAACATTGAATTGTGAAGATAAGAATTGATATACAATAAATATTGTCCAATAGGCCTTTTTTATGTCATGAATTTATTTCAATTTGGGGCTGATATATGTTAAATTTCTTGAATTTAGTATTAGATATACAAAGATTACAGTGTATTGATACTTAGTTTTTAAAAATGTTCACAGGAGAGTATTACAATTCTAGTCTCTGAATAAATAGCTTTGTTGTTACTACTGTTTTTAAACATTGGTAAAATTTTATTTTCAGTCTAGATATGACAAGTGAGTCACAACCTTAAGTCATTTTAAGTCTCTTTTTCTAATAAGGGAGGCCACTAAAAATAGTATTTATAACTTGGTCTGAGTTTAGTTGTTTTTTTTTTTGCAAGTACTCAAGTATATATCATGTTTTTGTTTTGTTTTTAAACACAGCAGTGTTAATAGTAGTTTCTTTAAATCACGGTTTAGGTAAGATAATCTATCTTCCATGAATCATTTATCTTATGTTATTTTTCTTTGGAGCTTTTGTGATTTATTTTGTCATACTAATTTTGACTATCAATTTCTTTCCTACAGCATGGATTTGTGGTATCATTTCTATCACTGTCATTAGCCTGCTTTCCTTGCTAGGCGTGATTTTGGTTCCCATCATTAACCAAGGATGCTTCAAATTCCTTCTCACATTCCTTGTTGCACTTGCTGTAGGAACAATGAGTGGAGACGCCCTTCTTCATTTACTGCCCCATGTAAGATCTCTCCTAAATCTTTAAAAAATTAAAAACAAAATATTTAAACTAAAAGGATCCTTCATTAGCAAGCTGTAGCCATTAATGTAGTATTTATGCTCTTTTATTTGCTTTATTGAAGTATTTTTTCCCATTTACAGTTATAACAAAGCAATATTTGTGAAGTAAATTGAATCATTTGGTTTTAAAATAGCAGCAAAACTGATAAGGACAGTTATACTTGAACTTTTCACAAGGTGTACATAATAGCAAATCAACATTGTATTTATGTTAAATAATTTACAGTTTTTATGTTTAGTCTGCTTCAGGATTGTCAATTTTTTTTAAAAAATTTGTCCATTAAATTACGAATATGAATATTTTTAAAAAATCAATGAATGATGGATATTTGTGTTTTGTGAAAGTCTTTGAAGAAATGTAATAGGGCTCTTACAGTGATTGTGCATATATAGCCAGAGTGCCAGTCACCTTTATTTGAGTAGGAATTGGCGCATATACTCAGTTGTCTACTTTAGGTATTTGGGACTTTACATCTGGGTCTTTAAAAATCTCTAGTCAAGGTAGTATTTGATCCAGTATTATTGTTTTCACTTCAAACTGGAAAACATTGTCTTTGCATTTTTGTTTTTTCCAAAATGTAAAATTACACATTGAATATATTTTTTAATAGTCTTACAACCTCCCTTTTGGAGTGTTTGGTAGACAGAATTGTATTTGTGTGTTGTGTATAGCTCTTCTCCCCTTCTGCACTCTTGGTTGGAAGTTCCAGATCTAGTGTCTAGAACAACGTTTGGCATTGCCTTTTTTAAAAAGTAAATAAATGTATTTTAAAACTATGTATATGAATGTTTTAGTTTCTTTTATTTACTTATTTTCCCCTTTACCTCCCCTACCTCAACCCCTTGCTTGCCCTTTCTGTCAGCCATCAGGAACAGCAACAGTCTGTTTCAGAATTGGCTTAATACAAAAAGCTGAAGTGAGAACAATGTTGTTTAACTTGTGTTTTTCTTAAAGACTGTTAATAAAATAAAGCTATTACCATCTTGAATACCTCCTCTGAGAGGCTTGGAAACCTCTTCTGTTGACCACTAGCAAAGGAGGAAAGAATGGAAATGAATTTTAGAAAAATGGAAAATACTTAAGACTAGGTGTCTAAGTTTTAAGATCTCCAAGATTGGTATTGTGAAACTAATACATTTCACAGTTTAAAAAAATAACTATTTCTGTACATTTATTTTGGCTAAAGCTTTAAAATGTAAAATGTTAAACACATGCTTAAGTATATATACTCACTAATGTTCCACAGTATATGCAGAGGCAGCATCCTATTACTGCTTTGAAATATGGAAGAGAAAACTATAAGAATATAATCAATTTAAGAAAAGCTAGATTTCAGGAATGTAACCTGATGGTAGATTATAGTTTGTCTGTTTTATTTTTAACAGATATTAGTCATTTAACTGAATAATGTCTATTCAGTTTCTAAAGTTCCCTTTCCATCCTGTTATCTTACTGCTTGCTTGATTTTCTGTCTACAATGTTTCTTAACCCCATTGTGGTCTTTGTTTTAGAATTATCATGGAATTTAGTGTTTTCCAGGAGACTGAGTATAGCAGAATTAAATGCAAGACTAATATTTAATAAGCTTATATTTAGTGGGGTACTTCAAAACTTATTCTGTATCCTTAAGGAAGTTATAACATCAAAAATTTAAGTGGCATTTTGATTTTTGTTTTTCTTTTTTCTTATCAATAGTCTCAGGGTGGACATGATCACAGTCACCAACACACACATGGGCATGGACATTCTCACGGACATGAATCTAAGAAGTTTCTGGAAGAATATGATGCTGTATTGAAAGGACTTGTCGCTCTAGGAGGCATTTACTTGTTATTTATCATTGAACACTGCATTAGAATGTTTAAGCACTACAAACAGCAGAGAGTAAGTATTTTTAATTGTTTATTTAATTTTCTGAGCTATAAAACTCAACAAAACATATCATGTTCTGGCCATATGCTTTTCTTAATTATGGCATTGGTGTATATAAAATCCCTATCAGATGAAAAAATGACTTTGGTCTTTGCCATTTTTCCTCTGTAATCAAATTTTTTTTGGGCATTTATCATCAAGATAAAGCAGTTTCAGTTAACTTGTGTATCTAATTGACTTAAGTATGATGGAAAAGCTGTTGAGCAATCTCTGCTTACCAATCAGTGTAAAAATCTATTCAAGTATAGGTAGCCTTCATTGTCATATCTTTCAGTAACATTTTTTTAATACAGCACATTTCTTTATCAGAAATGCCTTGACCAGTTGTAAAAAGATAAAGCAAAATTTAATTCAGGGGTTTTGTAAGAAGAAAATACAGTGGAATGAAAGAAATGGTGATTCATCTTGAGTGACAAACCACTTGGGAGATAATGATTAGACTATTAATGAAATACCCTTTGTTGATGTCATATTTATGAGCATAAGATAAATAGCATCTAAAAGCATTTCACTCAAAATTAAGTTCACTGCCTCCACCATTTGCTGTGATTTATACCCTTCCTGGTTCACATTGGTTCACATCTGTTTCTAAGGTTCTGGTTTGAATACATATCACATGTGTGTTATACTAATGCTGATTATCTTAGTATATTCTGTTTAAGTGGGGTCAGTCCCCACAAAATCGTCAAATAGACTTTTCTCAGTAGGTTCAGAGTAAAACTTGGCACCTTGATTGAACCAGAAGCCAACCAAGACTTGGTAATTCAGGTTTTTCACCATTACTTAAAGCATACAGGTTGTTTTGTAGGGTTCTGAGTCTGGGAGAGAAGTTTCTGTTATTTTTTTTTTTCTTTAAAGATTTATTTATTTATGCACACAAGAGCTGGGGTACAGGCCAGAGTCGCAGGAGGTGAGAGGATTCACCAGACAGAGCAGGGAACAGAACAGGCAGACCAACCGAAACACACCGCCAAGGACAGCAGCGGGCGAGGCAGGAGAGTTCTCTTACGCCAATGTGGGTCCCCTCCCCGGCCAGCAGCAGGGATCGAACTCATGCTGCAGTGGCTACGATTTGCCTCACAGTGCGCCGCCCAATCCACTGCGCCACCAGGGAGGCCCAGTTTCTGTTCTTGCCTGTGTCCTTTGCACCTCCCTAATTGAAGAAGCAACAACTGCTCTCCCTTTTATGACCTACAATAATATAGTTTGAAGATCTCATTCAGTTATAGACTTTTTAGTAACACATTCTCTTTAAAAATCTTATCTTTGCTCTCAGAGTAAGCAAGGTCACTCCCTTCTTATGAGTTTTTCCCTTTCTGTTCTTGATGCCCTGGAATTAAATGCAGGAGAGATATTTTTGGTGGGTGCAATTATTCTTCAGAATTTAAAATCATGTGAATTCTTTATACATATGTTCCTAAGTTCATTGCTTTTCTTCTACTAATCCTATCTGATACTATTTTGATTACTAGTTCAACCCAATCAAGAGGGGTATAGAATGATATATTTATGTCTTGACATAGGTTAGAGAACATTTTTAGAAAATTTTTACTAGTTATAAATTCTTTCACATTTGTTTCACATAAATTAATCTGACTTCTCATCTATATTTTCATATCATATTCCATATAGTATACTTAATTTTCATTGCCACATTTTAGAAAGCACATATTTATTTCCAAAGGAGGGCTGATGAACATGGTGATCCTCGTGAAGTGCTATGTGCAATTGGGTGTTGAAGCTGGTAGATGGGTGAATATTGAAAGGAAAACCTTTGGTGAAAGTAAACTTAATAGTAGGAAATTCATCAAGTACATCAAAGAAAGAAATCTGAGCAGATAATCATTGCATCTCCTTTATGATAAAGAGGACAATAAGTAATCTAAGTCATGGAAATATGTGGCATCTTTTGAAAAAAGGGAAGAAATGACACTTGACTGAAACAACCATGATGTCTGCGTAGAAGAAACAAACTCTCAGAAGGAACCTTTGGGAGCAATAAGTTAATATACCAGATGCTCTCTGACTGGTGTCTGCAAGTTGGGGTGTTGAGATTAATGATTTGGCCACTTTTTAGGAAAGTGGACAGTCAGAACCAAAACAAAATTCTAACTGATATTCTACATTTTTCTCCTTTAATTTCTATATATGCTTCTTTCACATTTGTACTGTTGTTCACTCTTCTTTTTTTCTTTTAACTCATGACTGCTCTTTCTTTTCTTCTCTTTAAGATAACTTATTTTCTTTTGAACACTTTTTATTTTCCCAGTTTTTATTTATTAGCTATTAAGGGAAATGATGAGAACAATGACTTCTAATAACGTTTTATTATGTCTTTGAATTCTGCTAGAAATAAGTGAAGGCAGTATTCACCCAGTTACTTCTGCTCTCTTGGCATGTGTTAATTACATTCAAACTCAACTGTGTAGGGCATGCGTTGGGAGGTCAGAGAACCCTTTCTTAAGTCTGCATCCTGGTACTCTTCCAGGTACCCTCTCTTTGGAGACCCAACTGAACTTTCTTCATAGCAGAGTGGCTAGCTTCCCAGCGTGAATGCAAAACGTGCCAGGATTCAGACTGGCCCTGGGCCTGGCATAGCTTTTCTTCTGTGCATTCTGCTATCCAGTGCAAGTTACGAAACATGCCAAAATTCAGGGAAGAGGGGTTGACTGTATAGTCTTCTGTTTGTTTCTTTACAAAATGTGCTCTTAGCCCTTAAGTTAACAGTACAACTGTAACAGATAAATCTTTAGATAACACAGAACAAATTAAATTTGTTTTATGAAATAATGTTGATGACTTTAACCCTAAAATCAAACCTGTAAGTACAGGTTTATTGCAAATACACAAATGTACCTAAATAGTAGAGATTCAATGAGAAAGTATTCTTTGTTATCAAATTTGGATGATATTAGTTAAGTATGATGACAAGTTGAAGTTCAGCACTAAACACTACAAGGGTATTATAACTAAATGCTGTTGTTACCATTATCTCCATATAACTGAGTAAATACTACCTTCTTTTAACCCAAATATAAATATTTACTGGTCAAGAGCTGGTAACATTTAGAAATATTAAAAAAATCAGAATTCACCCCATTTTCAAGGAACTTAAAGACATTGTGATTCAGCATATATTTTTTAAAGATTTGTTTATTTATGCATACAAGAGCTGGAGTGCAGGCCAGAGATGTGGGAGGTGAGAGGATTCACTAGAGACAGAATGAGGAGCAGAATGGGCAGATCCATTGAAATACACTACTGAAGGGAGCAGCGGGCAAAACAGGAGAGGTCTTTTGGGTCATGTGGGTCACCTCCCTGGCTGGGGACCCAGTCTTTTATTACTGATATATGACAGGTGTCAATAACTTTTAAGGTAGAACTTTGCATAAGTATCATAAACTGTATACTAAGACTTAGTCGGTTTAGTACTTCTTTGTGGTTTCATATATTTGCTCTGCAATTGATTAAAAATGTTTTCTTTTAAAGGAATATGTTAAGATTCCTTTCTTTAAAAAACGTCCTCTTTTTTTTTTAAACAGGGATATGCAGCAGCTATAAATTCCTAAATATGCATTAAATAAACATACCAAATCTGAAATGCAGGCTATCTATTCTTATGCTCCTAAAGGGAAATTTTAAAACTGAAGAAAAAAGGAAAAGTCAAGCTTCATAAATATCTTAAAGGAGTTTCATAATCCCTAAGTCAGTACTTTGTACGAAGTCTCTTGACTGTAAAGGCAGGAAGATAAAGAATCTCAGTAAAATACAGAAGAACAAAATCAAAAAAGTCCATGGTATATGGAATAGCAAATTATTTTCTCCTTTTAAGAGACTGTCACTGAATAGTCAGTCTAGAAAGGAGGCTAACTTCTAGGCTTTTTGTTGTGTAACATTTCATTATCCTAGATACCTAGGACTGAGCTTATCCTGTGGCTATCGACTGACATAAGTGGAGATCTAAGAAATTCTTTAGTTTACACAACTGCAAGGGTTGTGTGATTCCTTAATGGGTGGAGAAGAAAGCTTATACAGAAAGGGAAAAAATAAATGGTGGCCATCTTTGGAGTCCCCTTTATACTCACTGGCCATAAGAAGCCTAACTTACACAGCAGTTAGATGACTTAAACAACTAAATAAAACAAGGTTTACAGCTTGGAAGTAGAACAAGAAAATGCTCTGCCAATTAGTAAGCATCTCACAGAGAACCCTGACTTTTATTTACTATCACACTGTTTTAGCATACTTGATATTTTGTTCTCTTAAATTAGGACAGATTAGAAGCAAAAACTTAAGTTGGAAGAAATTTTAGTAGGAGTTACACTGCTGAAAGAACTCAACGGTAGAAAGCCAGATTATTAACAGATAATATTGGTAAAGTTCTCATCTGAACAGTGAAATGCAGTGCTGAGAATTTCTTATATTAGATGAGAAAGAAAACTTGTCCTTATTGCAAAGCTGTTAAAAAGCCAGTTATTAGTTACCCTGGTGGCGCAGGGGTTAAAGTCTCAGCACTAATAGGCTATCTTTAGCCACTGCGGCATGAGTTCAGTCCCCTGCCAGGGAGCTAACCCACATGGGGTAGCAGACATCTTATCTCATCTGCTGCTCCCCTCAGCAGTGTATTTCAGTAGATCTGTCTATTCTGCTCCCCAATCTGTCTCTGCTGATTCCTCTCATCCTCCCTCCCCTACACCTCTGGCCTATACCCCAGTTCTTGCAAGTATAAATAAAAATAAATCTTAAAAAAAAAAAAGACAGTTACTGGTAGATAGGTCATTTTTATAAATCACCTCATTTAATTCTCATAAGACTATCATTTTCCTTTCACAGATGCTTATTATGTACAGTAAATTTAACACACCCAAGTTTCATACATAAACTCCAAATTTGAGATTTTAACTCCAGTTTGACTCTGTCCATTATGTCACATGTAGGGGAAATAATGTAAATCAGAGGAATAAGTTTTTTAGAACTTCCTAGTCCCACACTCTATTAAAATTAAGACAGAGTACATAATATTTTACATTTCATTTGGGTTGTATCTAATTATATACACCTACTCTTAACTTTGAAGTAGATTAATTGAACTTTTTAGTAGACCCCTTAAAAATAAACAATGTACAGATTTAGTTGGATTTTTCTTTGGTTAGACCCCTTGATTAATTTCTAAAAATTATTTCTTGCTCCTTTCCTAAATAATTTGTGTACAAAGTTATCTCTGTAGGTGTTACTGTGAATATTATTGAATTGTGGCTGAAGATTTGATATTATACCAGTTTTTGTTTTTTGTTTTTTTTTCAGGGAAAACAGAAATGGTTTATGAAGCAGAGTGCAGAAGAATCAACTATTGGAAGGAAACTTTCAGATCATAAGTTAAATAATACACCAGATGCTGACTGGCTCCAGCTCAAACCTCTTGCTGGTAGGCAATAATTCCAACTAACAAAATTAAATATTGCTTCTAAACTGTTTGAAATTTCTTACCTTTGTGACTTCCCTAATATTGTGTCTAACTTTTAGTTCCTTAAATCACAATTAAGACATTATTCACATTTTGTTAGTTTTTTGGTTAATTACACTTTTATACTATACGTAGAGCCAATTATAGTACTTTTACTTTACAGGGATAAAAAAATAAAAAAAAGGATTTGTAAGTGGCGGTAGGTAGTGTTAGTTTTTTTCTTGTCAGTGCAAATCTGTGTCCTCTATGTATTACTGGTTCCATGTGGGAAAAGAAGAATCTGCCTTTGTAGTTAAGAGAAACGCTGCCCTTCAAATCTGTTCTCATCCATAAATGTTTATTCTATTGCCTGATTGATCTGAGGCAGCTAATAGTTTTTAGGAGAATATAAAAATTGTTTAACCTAATTTCCCTCTTTCTGTTTGAGCTTGTGTTTCCCCTTAGTGTACTGATGATTCTCTGCAGAAACATGGAGAGGAGCAGTCTAGACTCACTCTAGAACTCTGTTCCCAGAAGTGCAAGTGTTAAGATCTTGGGCACATGATGAATAGATTTGAAAACTCAGTGAGACACCAACCTCAAATTTGTTTTTAAAAAGCTCTCATTATATATCATCAACACTTATGGGCCTGTGAACTTATGGGCCTGTAAGCTCAGTAGCACAGTCAGGTGGAATATTGGAGGATTCAAGTTATTTAAATTTTGTCTTTCTTCAAGAAGAGAAGGCTGGAGTATGTAAATTTAAAGGTTCCTTCTTTCTCTAAGTATGGGTTCATTTTTTTTTAATCTAATAAATGCTACTATAAATTCTACCTTTTGATTTTCATTAGTTGTTATAACTTGTTCCTAAAGTTTCACAATTTCCTCATGCTTTAAAGTTTTCCTCCTTACTTTGCCTGCTATTGGTTTCATTTCCCTCCTGTTTTCGCAAATGGTTCATCTTTTGTACCCTTAAAACCTGCTTTATGTTTGTGCATGTGTATATATTTATTTAATTTAATTTATTTAGGAAATTTAAAAGACATTCATTTCAATAATGCCTGTTACCCTGCTATTTTGCCTGGGTTTAAATTATCATACATACATTCATATACTTGTTGGTAAAAATGTGTCTTTTGCAATTATAAATATAGGAACTGATGACTCGGTTGTTTCTGAAGATCGACTTAATGAAACTGAACTGACAGACTTAGAAGGTCAACAAGAATCCCCTATTAAAAATTATCTTTGTGTAGATGAAGAAAAAATCATGGACCATTCTCACAGTGATGGTTTACATACCATTCACGAGCATGATCTCCATGCCGCTGCACACAACCACCACGACGATAGTAAAACTGTGCTAAGGAAGCATAATCATCAGTGGCACCACAAACACTCTCATCATTCACACGGTCCTTGTCATTCTGGATCAGATCTGAAAGAAACTGGAATAGCCAATATAGCTTGGATGGTAATCATGGGGGATGGTATCCACAATTTCAGTGATGGTTTAGCAATCGGTAAGTATACTTGAAGAGTCTTCTTTTTTTTTTTTTTTAAAAAGATTTATTTATTTATGCACACAAGAGCTGGGGTACAGGCCAGAGTCATGGGAGGTGAGAGGACTCACCAGAGACAGAGCTGGGAGCAGAACAGGCAGACTGACTCAAACACACTGCTGAGGGGAGCAGCGGGCACAGCAAGAGAGGTCTGCTACGCCATGTGGGTCCCCTCCCTGGTTGGCAGCAGGGATCGCACTCGTGCTGCAGTGGCTGCGGTTTGCTTCACAGTGTGTTGCTTAACCCACTGCGCCAGCAGGAAGGCCCTGAAGCGTTTTTTAAGGCCATTTTCCTTTTCCCACTATTTCAGTACTAATCTTATGAACTATGATATGTTGGGTTAAAATTTGAAACTTAAATTTTTCTCCTATGTTATTGCTGCCATTTGGATTTTTCAAGGACTGTGTTAATGTTTTTATAAGTTTATTTGGGGCATAAAGTATAATTTCAGTGGATTTTTTGAACATGTAAAAAATGTGTAATATAATTCTTTAGTAACTTTAAAGCATAGGGACTATATTGAAAAAAGCTACCTTAATATTATGTCTTCAAATATATTTAAACTTCTCTGAATAATAACAGATTAAATTCATTGAGTCTCATATTTTTGTTTTACATCTTTAAATAGGTGAAGATAAATTTTGCAATTAGAAATCTTTACCAAAGTTTAAAATATATTGGAATCTTGCTATTGTGAAATGATATTACCAGTTTAGGAGAATGTGATCAAGACATGATTTTATTTGCTATCCAAACTCAAATAATCATTCAGTAGAAGGCTTTTTTTTTTTTTCCAATGGGAGAAACTTTATTTTTAAATCTACATGACTCAATGTTAAAGAATAAAGAATTTTACTATATTAAAGGAAACAAAAATTTTAGTAGAACCAAATGTATTTCTGCCTCTAATCTCGATCTTCAAGAACATCATACTAATAATACGTTGCTTTCGATACAGTCAACTTTGGGTAAAGATCAGTGATTTAAATATGAAATCACAGATTGATGTGACTTAAAATTGAGCATCAAACTACTTTTCAGCAATTAAACACTAAAAGCTGACATATTCCTGAGCTACTAGTGAGCTAAAATGCTACACAAATAGAAAATTTAATTTAATAGGAAATATTTTAGTAGCTTACTTCTGGTTGCCACACATCTATTATACCTTTACTGTATGTTCAGAAACTGTAGTATGTAAGATAAGTGAGTTACCCATATATTATGAAATTAATTTAGATAAGTGAAAGAGACTCTACTTGTTATTAATAAAAATCTAAAAACAGAAGATCAGTAAATGACACTTGACTTTTTTTTCTCCTCACCCAGGTGCAGCTTTCAGTGCTGGATTGACAGGAGGAATCAGTACTTCTATTGCTGTCTTCTGTCATGAACTGCCACATGAGTTAGGTAATATAACCATAAAATTTTTACAGGAGTTAATCAGATTTAAAATATCCATCATTTATAAATGCATTCCAAATGTTAGAGATGTTAAAACAGAAAAAATTACTGAACCAATTATTAGTTATTGTAATGGATTTTGCTAAAATTTGAAAAAAGTATGTGCTTCTTAAGATTGATAAAATGTCATTTTCTATTTGCATTCAAAAACATAATTGTCCTATTATGATGAAGAATCATAGCTTATAACTAGTTCACCGAGAATGACTTTAAAAAGAAATATTTCTTAATTTTAATACCAAATTTTGCTGTTAACCCACTTGATTTTATTTCATGTACCCATGAACTCTTTATATTTTAAAAAGAATCACAGTGAAGTTTCCAGACTATGTAATTGGAATTTATCCTAAATGTCCGGAAGTCAGTCTGTCTTCATAAATGATGAAAGGTTAACTTTATGTCCAAAAAGTGAACTGGATGGTTATTAAAGAACTTAGGATACCCTCTTGACTGATGCTAACAAGCACTGAACTTTTGGAATAATCACTTTTTCTTTTTTTAACTCAGAAATTTTTTTTTCTCATTAGATTTATTTAATTGTATTTGACATTTGTAGTCCCCAGGGAGTTCCCACCACCACTTTACCCGTGCACCATCACCTCAGACCCTTGTGCTCTTTATGCCCTCCTCCCAGTCTTTGCCATCACCCCCCCCCCCCCACCATGTTCCCTTTGGTCTATCTTTAACCTTTTGATCTTGTTGAGTTTGTTTGTTTTGTTTTTGGATGTAATTGCCCATTTCCTTGAGCTTTCTCTTTTTTTTTTTTAATTTTTTTTTTTGTTGTTGTTCTTTCACATTCCTCCTAAAAGTGAAGCCATCCGATATTTTTCTCTTGCCTTCTGACTTGTTTCACTGAGTATAATTCCTTCTAGCTCCATCCATGTTTCTATAAATGGCCCTAGTTTATAATTTTTGATTGCTGAATAGTATTCCATTGTGCATATGTACCGCATCTTCTTGATCCAGTCACCTACTTTTGGGCATTTGGGTTATTTCCAGGTCTTACCAATTATAAGTAGTGTTGCAATAAACATGAGGGTACAGGTACTCTTTTGAATCGGTGTTTTTGTGTCCTTTGGGTAGATCCCTAGGAGTGGGATTGCCAGATCATATGGTAGTTCCATCCCTAGTAGACTGAGGAACTTCCATATAGTTTTCCATAGTGGTTGGATTAACTTGCATTCCCACCAGCAGTGTAGTAGAGTTCCTTTTTCTCCACATCCTTGCCAACATTTATTGTTGTTGGCTTTTCTGATGTGTGCCATTCTTACCGGTGTAAGGTAGTACCTACTTCTCTCATAATCATGGCAATGCAAATCACTTAACTTTTAAATCCTCTTATTTATATCTGTAAAGTGAGAGTTGGATGATTTCTTTGTTCCATTGTACATTTAAAAAATACTTTATAATTTTATCATGCAAAAATCATGACTGTCCCATTTAGTGTGTGTGCACGCACGTGTGTGTGTGTGTATGCACCACAATTTTCTAATCTACCCTGTGTCCTTGGGCATAAATGGTTGTTTCTGTAATTTGGCTATTGTAAATAGGGCAACAGAGAAAACAGGAGTGCATATTTGAGTTAGTGTTTTTGATTCTTCAAGTATATAACTAGAAGTAGAGTGCTGGATCATATGGTGCATCTAATTATAGTAGTTTGTGAAATTGCCATACTTTTTTCCATATGGACTGGACCAGTCTACATTCCCACCAAAGGTTCTTTTTCCTCCACACCCTCAACAACAGTTGGTATTTTTAGTCATCTTGACATGGACATTTCAGAGAGGTGGTATTTCATTATGGTTTTGATTTGCATTTTCTTGATAATAAGAGCTATTGAACATTTTATCATGTACCTGAGCCATTTGTATGTCTTCTTTGGAGAAAGTGTCTATTTACAATAGCTCTCCTAGCCCCCCTTTTTTTGATTGGCTTGTTTTCTTATTGAGTAAAAATTATTTATCTTAGATATCAGCTCATTGTCAGATGCTTGAGTGCAAATATTTTCTTCCATTTAATAAGGTATCTTTTAATTTTACAAGTAGTTACTTTCACTATGCAGGAGCCTTTTATTGTAGCTTCATTTGTTTATATTTACTTTTCTTTCTCTTACTGTTGGAGACAAATCCAGAAACATAACACTGAAGTTAATACCGTGAAATATTTTGACTGTTTTCTTCAATGTATTTTCTGGTTGTGGGTTTTATATCCAAATCTAATAATTTGTGTTAATTTTTGTGTAAGGTACAAGATTATGATCTAGTTTCATTTTGTTCCATGTGGCTGTCCAGTTTTCCTAGCATCATTTGCTGAAGAGACTCTCCTTTCACCAGTGTATACTCTTGCTGCTTTGTTGTGGATTAACTGTCTACAGGTTTGCAGGTTTATTTCCAGGCTCTTAGTTCTGTTCCATTGTTATGTTTTGTGCCAGTATCATACTATTTTGATTACTTTAGCTTTGAAGTGTAGTTTGAAGTCTGCAGCTGTGACAAACCTGTTCTTTCTTTTATTTCAGGATTATTTTGGCTTTGGGGTCTTTAGTGGTTCCATATGAAATGTGTTTGTCCTATTTCTTTTGAAGAGTACCATTAAATACTTGATAGGGATTGCACTGAATCTTTATATTGCTTTGGGTAGAGTAGCTATTTAACAACGTTAATTCTAGTCCAAGAGCAGAAAATGTCATGTCATTGTTTATCTCTTGTAGCAATGTCTTACAGTTTTAATTGTGTAGATTCTTCACCTCCTTTTTATTTATGCATATAAGAGTGGCGTATAGGCCAAAAGTGCAGGGGTGAAAGGATTCACCAGAGACAGAGTGGGGAGCAGAACAAGTAAATCTACTGAGATACACTACTGAGGAGAGCAGCGGGTGGAACAGGGGAGGTCTGCTTTGCCAGATGGTTTAGCTCCCTGCCCAAGGATCGTACTTGTGCTGCAGTGGTTGTGGATAGCTTCATAATGCTGGAGACTTAATCCCTTGCACCACCAGGGAGGTCCCACCCTCCATTGTTAAATTCACTCCTAGATATTTCATCTTTTTGATGTAATTATAAATGGAAATGTTTTCTTGATTTCTTCCTCTTCTACTCATATAGGATATATGAAATATATAGGAAGTCAGGGCCTCCCTGGTGGCGCAGTGGGTTAAGCAACACACTAGGAAGCAAACCGCAGCCACTGCAGCACGAGTTCGATCCCTGCTGCCGGCCAGGGGGGGAC